>JADDOH010019383.1:0-16252 GCA_016648135.1 Agrypnia vestita
TATTAATTGATTAATTTTTATTTTTGTCCATAGAGCAATCCACTTTTTTGAGACGGTAGTTGAAATTACTTTGCAATGCCACCGCTAGATGGACGCCATGATTAATTGAATAATTCATTTTTATTTGGACATACATTTATACAACAGATATTATATATTCAAGAACACATTCATATTTGTGAAGTTGTAATTTTTCAGAACAAAGTTCTGTGAAATATTTAATAACCAAATTAATTAATCAATTAGAAAGACATACAGAAAAATCTAATTCATGAAAAAATATTAGGTTACTACTGGGATTCGAACCCAGGTCACCTCCTTTCCGGGGCCGGTGCTCTGACCACTAAGCTATAGCAACCCTCTATGTTTCCGTGAATATATCGACCTTATATGTAGTTCTTATTTTTTATTAATTGATTAATTTTTATTTTTGTCCATAGAGCAATCCACTTTTTTGATACGGTAGTTGAAATTACTTTGCAATGCCACCGCTAGATGGATGCCATGATTAATTGAATAATTCATTTTTATTTTCTGTATGCCTTTCTAATTGATTAGTTATTGGTTATTAAATATTTCACAGAACTTTGTTCTGAAAAATTACAACTTCACAAATATGAATGTGTTCTTGAATATATAATATCTGTTGTATAAATGTATGTCCAAATAAAAATGAATTATTCAATTAATCATGGCGTCCATCTAGCGGTGGCATTGCAAAGTAATTTCAACTACCGTATCAAAAAAAAAAAAAGTGGATTGCTCTATGGACAAAAATAAAAATTAATCAATTAATAAAAATAAGAACTAAAAATAAGAACTACATATAAGGTCGATATATTCACGGAAACATAGAGGGTTGCTATAGCTTAGTGGTCAGAGCACCGGCCCCGGAAAGGAGGTGACCTGGGTTCGAATCCCAGTAGTAACCTAATATTTTTTCATGAATTAGATTTTTCTGTATGTCTTTCTAATTGATTAATTAATTTGGTTATTAAAAAATATACATATAAAATCAAGATAAAAATTTAAAGTACATCATTGGAATAAATCTAAGAGAAAAGAAAAGAAAATACATATACAAAATTAAGATAAAAATTTAAGTACAAAAATAAATATTATATTATAGTATACTATAAATTATATAAATAGTTTTTGCCAGTTCAGAGGTCAAGGGCGGATCACTTCTTCAGCATACCTTCTACCTGATATTTTTATAAACTTATTGATATGATGTTTAAAAGGTTTGTGTACAGTTGTCTTTAGTTTCATTAGGTAACTTATTGAAGACAAGCGGGGCAGTGAAATTATATTGTCTTTGCCCAAAAGACCATTGCTCACAGTTAATTTATTTTTTGAATAAAAATTGAATTATTACATTGTGGTCACACCACACATTACCAATACCCTTATATAATTTTTGTACTGTATGTAATCGATCATTGTTCGCAGGGCATTTTTTTAAAAACTTAAACATTACCAATTTATATTGATTTAATTTAAAACAATTCTTCTTATTTCTTGATATTTTTAACGCTGGAATATGAAGGAAATAAATCGATATTTGTTAAGTAGAGAAATTGTATTTATAGAAAGAATTTGATTCGGGCAGTTTAGTCTCCCGAGCTGTGCATCAAGGTAAAGTACGACCAGGATGTTTGGACGATCTGAAAAGATACATTGCTAGATTAGTGCTTCAATTGATGTAGAAAATAGTAATACTAAAAATGCATCTTGAAATGATTAGATACTTTTAAATTTTTAGACGTGAAAAAAATTGGTTTAAAATTGGTGCCGGGCGCGGGGAGACAATTGCTGTAGAAGTAATATCAAAATTTACTAAGACCAGATCCTTTATATGGAGAATAAAGCAAATACCAAATGTATGTAACGTAGTTTAAAATCTGTAGTAAATAAACAAACACCACAAAATTTTTGATGAACCTTTGAAACTTTGATAGAATTTTCTTTTATTTACATTTCAAATTATTCTAAAATTTCTTTTTTTAAAACAAAAAAAAATATATATTTTATTAGGTGTGTTTAAAACTGTCAAAATGCGTAATTAATTTGAGAGCTGTTCCGCATGGGATTTGGTGTCTATATGGTCAAGGAAAACTACCTATGTAAATTGTGTAATTTTCAATTTATCTACATTTTTGTGTCTTACATTTATGTCTTGTCTGGAATCCCTGTAATACACAAATTTATTTTCTATGTGTTTTTCTGTTTTTAGACTGTTTTTCGATGTTGTTGTGTTATATTTTGTAATTTTAATGTTAAATAAATTAATGTACTTTTAATTGTTTTATTTCGGTTATATTATTGACCACCGAATCTATTTGGGGCATTTGACGGGGAAACAGGCATTGTCCATACTGTAATTAATTACAGCCAAACGACGAGGTTCCCGCGAATGTGGAATACCCAATTCAACGGCTTTCAATAGCCGGGGGATCGTGGTTACAATCCGCGGCGAAATTAACGCGTTTTGGCTTAATAAATAAGGTTTTCCTGGTATTGCGTCGCAATTTGGCTTAAAAATCCGCCGATCTAGGAAAAAGATCTAGAAAAAGACACGCGTCTAGGATCTCGGCTGAGCGCACGGTTCCTGCGTCCCGGCCATCACAAAAGGAGGCGACAGATGCGGTGCGTGGGCCGCGCGCAGCCTCCACAGACCGCGAATTTTGTAGCTTTTAACTTCAGTGGACAATGTTTGGCACGTGAGTTATCTTTGTAATCGGTATGCAATTCCCTATCGAATGACATTCGAATATTTATGATCGAAGCAACAGGGGAAGGTTTGATTTTTTATAAAAAAATATTTTTTTAACTGAGATTCTTTAAGGTAAACCTGTGAAATTTTGATTTTTTCAGTTTTTAATTTTTAACAATTTTAAATTCAGTAAAAAATACCGCGTCGCCGGGGCCAGGTACCGGAGTATATCCAAGCTTATGTACAGTTCTTACTAAATCGTGTACGCAATCTGTGCGGAACAAGTACTTTGAGGTACCTACGTACTTCTAGATAAAATTTGTAGATAATAAATATAAAAATCTTCTTCTTTTACCCCTTATTTTTCGATCTCTACGTCAGGCCAATTTCCATTGTTTTCTCCAATTTCCAATTGTCAATTTTTTCAATTTAGTTGGAACCTCGCTTAGCAGCAGTCTTCCAATTGTTTCCTGCCAGCTTCTCCTAGGACAGCTCCTTGGTCTTCTGCCTTCTTGCCTTGGCTGCAATATTCGCTTTGGCACGTTATGTTACGTTAGGCTTGCGGATGCCGACATAAATGCCGGCATCCGCAAGATATGTCCCAGCCACCGTAACTGTAATTTCTCGATAAACATCAAAAGGGGTACTATTTGGAGACATTCTCTTATTTGAGTATTTCTGATTCTGTCCCTTCTGGTAACCCCTACTATTCCTCGTAGAAATCCCATCTCGGCGGCCTGTAGCCTTCAAGATCGAGTAGTCGTGGCCGTACACCAAGGTTGGCCTGAAAACTGATTTGAATTCTGCCAACTTTGCTCGCTGACTGAGCTGCGTTTTTCTAAGTACGGGATAATACAGGAATCGAGCTACCTGTCTTGAGACTCCTATCCAATTCACTTTCTTGCTTTCCATCCTGAGATGTTATTATAGTTTCAAATACCTCGGTATTTGAAACTGTTCGCCTGTTTTAGACATCTATTTGGCACGTTATGTTACAATATTCTTGGCTTCTGCCAATTACCATGATTTCGAATTTATCAGCGCTCAGCTCCATCCCAGCGCAATTTGTAATATAAATATAAAAAAATATATATTTTATGAAAAAATATAAGCTTATGTACATGGTCTGTATTCTACGAGGGTCATTTTTATGAGAGTCGTTTTTTCGTAAACTCGTAATTGTAACTCTGTCTAATGACAATAAAACATCTCTGATTTTAATATATTTATTTATATATGTATAAGGAACTGAGCGTTTTAAAATAAAAATATAATATATATTATATCGTTAATAAAAATTGGTAGCAACAACTTAAAAAAAAGTCAACTTAGACTGAAAGAAAAAATAAAAAATTTAAATATTAAAATAAAAACTTTAGAACTTGCATTAAAAATGTCTACACTTTAATATATACCTATTACCAAGTAATATATTATCATAATACATAAAGTCTAATTAACACCACCAGTGACACTAGTGAAAATAGTTCAGAGAATAATTACCAAGGTGGGAGGCAAATAAAACAGTGGAAATCGATTAGCGTTTTATTAATTCACTGGACACGAATTTAATCAAAGCAATGTTCTTAAATGAACACCAAATGTTCTTAAATTCACACTAAATATTCATAAATTCACATTAAAAAAATAATATTTCACACAGGTTCGCACTATTCACGTCACTAGAATCTTCGCTGCAATTTTGTCTATCGTTAAATATTAGGTCCTTACATATGAAATTGGCGTTTTGCCGTACTGGCAAATTTGATCTCAAATATCTTCTCTTTGGTTAGAAATTCCAAATCCAAATTTATACATCTATTTACTCATGTATTTGTGTTTTGAAAATTATAATTCATTTGTTTTTTCCTCAATTGTTTTTTTCTTTGCGTCACTCAGTTTACAAAATGAAAAACTTGAAATATCGCGTTATTTACGAGTACGAGTTCCACCGTGGCACCAGTGCTGCAGAAACGGCTCGAAGGATTAATGATGTGTATGGCGACGGTGCCGCAAAAGAAAACACAGTGCGTTTTTGGTTCCAACGTTTTCGTTCTGGAAATTTCGACCTGCAGAACAAGCCCCGTGGACGGCCGGAGACCAAAGTTGATAATGAAGAATTGAAGGCTATTGTGGAAGCGGATCCATCGCAAACCACATCTGAGTTAGCTGAGGGCTGCGGTGTTAGTGATAAAACTGTTTTAATCCACTTGAAGCAAATTGGTAAGGTGAAAAAGCTTGAAAGGTGGGTACCTCACGAATTGAGTGAAGCAGATCAACAAACGCGCGTTGACTGCTGCGTTGCATTACTCAACCGGCACAATAATGAAGGGATTTTAAATTGAATCATTACCTGTGATGAAAAGTGGATCCTGTACGATAATCGGAAGCGCTCATTGCAATGACTGAACCCTGCCGAACCAGCCAAACCATGCCCCAAGCGAAAATTGACTCCAAAAAAGTTACTTGTGAGCGTTTGGTGGACTAGTGCTGGTGTCGTTCACTACAGCTTTCTTAAATCTGGCCAGACGATTACGGCAGATGTCTATTGTCAGCAACTGCAAACCATGATGGAAAAGCTAGCTGCTAAACAACCGAGGCTGGTTAATCGCTCTAGGCCACTGCTGCTTCATGATAATGCTAGACCACACACTGCACAACAGACGGCTACCAAATTAGAGGAGCTTCAATTGGAATGTTTAAGACATCTACCGTACTCTCTTCTTGCAAAGGAAAAAATTCAACTTCGATGGGGCAGTCCAAACCGCCTTCAAAGATTTTATTGATTCTCGTCCGAATGATTTTTTTAGTAAAGGGATCGATGAACTACCTACGAGATGGCAAAAGTGCATAGATAGCAATGGTACATACTTTGATTAAATAAATATATTATAATAAAAAAAAATCGGCTTTATGTTCCTCCCATACTAAACGCCAATTTCATATGTAAGGCCCTAATAGATCCGATCCGTTTCGCACGTAAGTACCCCTCGCGCCGAATATATTTATGTCGCTTGGTCACAGTGCTGGCCACACTGCCACACTGTTCGCTGTACTGTGGTCTTTTTGGTCTTTTATGTCGAGTTGTCGGACAAAATTTTTTGGTCTATATTCTGTGGACAACATTGACACATACTAGGTGCGCAATAGTTTTTTTAGGTAGCGTAGCGTAGTTTCCAATAGAGCTTTTACAGCTAATATCGCGTCGCGATGGTTCCAGAATAAGAAAGTTATTCCAGACCTTTGTAGAAATTTTCAATTTACTTTTAAAAGATGTTGCGCTGTTAAGTCCTCGATTACAATTCTTTGTGTTTCAACCACTCGTGACAATACTATAAATCTACTACAGCAGACTCCCAATTATTGGAACCGTAGGGAAAAAATGACCCGGATAATTATTTCACATTTTTGTTCTATCGTAAGAACAATTTATGTTTAGACACGGTCACAATTAATTGATAAATAAATTTTTAAAAACTAAAACACGACATTAATTTGTTGTGCAATCGCACTGATGCAAAAATTACATATGACTCCAAATAATTAAAATGGTGAAGAAAATACACAAAATCAATGAAATAGCAATATTGAGCGATAAGATGAGAGATTTAAAAATTAACTAAGTTCATTGTACCTACCTCACGTAGGTGCGTATTTACCTACATTAACATTAAACGTCAAAATATTCGGGATGTTTAAAATTTACGAGTTTTATACTTTATTAACGTAATATTATTTAGTTGATAGACAAAGTATTTTCCCACTTTTTAAAGAATTTCGAAATATCAAAAAAAAAATCTTTTATAACCCACGTTAATCCGCAACCCGCTTAACGTGACCCCGGATAATCGGGAGTCTGCTGTGTGTAGATACATTTGTCGAACTTATTAGAAGTATTGCATACTCACAGACGAGAAAGAAGCCATGGAAAGGTAAGTGAACTTGGACGAGAATCGCAAAGGATGCTGCGACCTCATGATAATGAGAGAAATACTCTTGCGGACCGAAGTATCGGGATAGCTCTCCCAACCACAAAAATATGCCGCGTCCCCTATCTCCTGACTCTACAACACCAGTTTGAAATTAAATTACATCATAAAAATCAATCTCAACAAACTATGAAAAAAAAACTCGTCGAAAACAATCATTATACAGGGTTATTTGTAAAACATTAATAACCTCGCAGGACTATATTCCTGCCTTGATTATGAGTCGAAAATGTTCATGCTATTATGACCTAATATCAGTAGTTAAGGAGATATGCGACATCAAAGTTTGCATTTTTTTTCAATATTTCTGACTTATATTTTGTAAAACGTTGGACTATTATTACAATAACTTATATCGAATATGAAAAATTCATTCCCTTTAATACAAGTCAAATAAAAAAATAAAAACCTTCAAATTCCAATTGGAATTTTTTCAGGGATTTTATCATTTTATTTAACTTGTATTGAAACGATTGAATTTTTCGTAATCAATATGAGTTACTGTAATGATATTCCAACGTTTTACAAAAAATAAATCAGAAATATTGAAAAAAAAATGCAAACTTTGATGTCGTATATCTCCATAACTATTGATATTAGGTCATAATAGCTTCAACATTTTCGACTCATAATCAAGGCAGGAATATAGTTCTGCGAAGGTTATTAATGTTTTCCAAATAACCCTGTGTATACTTTCAAATTAACCTTCTTAATTTTTATAGCTTAATCTAATGTTATCAATAAAAATAATCCTTATTTTTATTACATTATATCCTTTTATTACATTATACACAATGCCCCCCCCCCCTCCTTTTTAAACGGGATAATTAAATTCTCTATTAAAGGTGGGTAAGCGTTAATATTCTCATTATATTATACAAATATATGATATGTTATTGACACCTTTATGCGCAGTGTTATTTTAATTTTATTTATATCGTGTTATTCTGTCAAATAAATATTAAATTTAAGTTTAAAAACTGTGGTGGGATTCAAATTTTAAAATCATATCATATCATGACAGTCCGGTTGCTTCCATCTAAACTTCTACAGCTCTTTTGTCGTGTTTCCGGCTTATGAAACGAATCACCTACCGAATAATTTATTTGGAAGTAAACAATACCCACCACATATAATATATCAATTATAATTACAAAAGAGGAATGAAAGTAGACTGAATGCGGTAGAAATGCGGCAGAAATCACTAAGACGCTTGTGTGGAAAATCTTTGGTAGATAGAGTAAAGAATGAACAAATTAGACGTGAATGCAATGCTGGCTGTAGTGTGGTAGATAGAATAGAGAAAGGAGTGCTGAGATGGTTTGGTCATGTGGAACGTTTTTTTTTTTTTTTCCTATTTATTTTCTTTACATTTTATAATATTTAGTGCCACAAAACGACTAAAAAGACGTTTGTTTGTGGGTTCATTTTTACAACTGTAAGTTACACTATTACAAAATATTATTCACTTTATAAACATAAGAGATAAAAAACGAAAACAATTCAGTACAAAAAACAACATAAAAGAAATTTTCAGTACAAAGTTAAAAATTTTAAGCAAATTAAGACAAGAGCAATAAATATAGAAAATGGCAAATTAAAAATATAAATAGCAAAAATTAAGGAAAAAGAAAGATAAATATATATAAATATAAACATCACTAATTATTCAAGTCATTATCATAATAAAACACTTAATATAGTTCATAAATATGAACGAGGAAAGGATGGTTAAGAAAATATATGAGGCGAGCACTGAAGGCAACAGAAATAGAGGGCGTCCGCGAAAGACCTGGCATGATCAGATACAACAAGTGTTTGAGGATGGCCCTGTTAAAAGCCGCAACAACCGTAGAACTTGTATGAGAAGATGTATGAATGTGGCCGAAGCAAAATTGGTGTGCCAGGATAGTGTGGCGTTCAATCCTCTCTGCCTACCCCTGCGGGGAAACGGCGTGATGGTTAGTTAGTTAGTTTAGTTAATTACAAATAAAATATTTTTGCACACAGCAGGAAATATTTAGATATTGTTCATACTACTAAATTTGTATAACTTACACATCCGAAAAATGAGTTTATGGAAGGATGCAATAAGCGTCAAATCTACAGTTTAAAGAGTGCCTAAGCTGCTTGCATTTTATCATAAAAAATAGAGATCATTGTACTATGTAATATCATAAAAGGAATGTGGTTCACCGCAGTACAACCGAAGATAACCGATTAATTCTTAAAACTATTTAATTAGGCAACATCATATTTCTCTTATTCACTTTGAATCTTTTTTTTTCATGAATGTGTCAGGTTATAATATCACGAATGAATCATGAAAAAATATATCTACCAAACGGATTTTAAATTCCAAGCGTTGACTAAAATATAACACACGCTGAACAAATACCTTGACAGACAGCTCAGCATCGATACACAGCTCAAATGAACTGCACACATATACAAAATAATTGAATCAATGACCAAACTGACAAGTCTATTTTATAAAATACACAAATACTAGCATAAAATAAAGCATATTAAATTTATGATGTTTGAAGCATACGGTAAAAAAGGATACATGATAGCTTTCTGGGGGAACCGGAAACAATGCAGATCTAAAAAGACTTCAATGACAGGAAAATAAAATACTTAAAATGGTTTACAACTTAACTAACTAACTGCATAAGGGCCGGTTGTTTCAAGTTGGATTAAAGTAAGCGTTCTCTTAAAGCATAGATTTTTACGTTCTCCACCAATCAGACGATCCGTTTCCGTAAAAATCTATGCTTTTATCGACCGCTTACTTTGATCGAACTTGAAACAACCGGGCCTAACACGACCTGAAAAAATGCACCAAAAAACACTCAACGTCGATAACTTAACAAAGGTTGAAACCTTAACTAGCAAACGGCGAAATAAAAGATATAGACAACAAATTACAAAAAAAAAATGAAACCCATCAACACTTTACTAGAACATTTCAAAACAATTACATCACTCGTGTTAAAACAACAATCGCGTTTCATCTGCAACTGACTGAAACTATATAATGACTTAACACAAGAGACAAGACAACGAAATCTTCACAGATTTAAAAAAAGAAGTAACCAATAAGTACACAGACTTAATAAAAAATAACTGTAATCTATTTTTCTAATTATAATATGTATAATGATACTATTACCATTTCCGACATAATATTTTAAAACTCTTGTTCTACCAAAAATTAGATTTTGTATTTCAGTGGTCGTAGGGGCAAAGGTCTTACCGCTAGAATAAACTCAGTCCAATAAGCCAGTCAATCATTAAGTGAATTATCAATTTTTTTTAATTAAAAATAGTTTCATCTAACCTTTTCCACCAGTTTTTCTCCGTAGAAACTCAAAACAAATAGATTTATAAATGGCGCTAAAAAGAGGCCCACAATCTCATACAGAAATACGCCGTCCTCCAAAGACTGAAAATTGAAAAACGTTCATTTTATTTGAGAGCTCTGAGATTGAAGGTAGAAAATAAATACATCAGAACTGTACATATTATGAATATACCAAAATGAAAATGTACCGAAATCATCATATACAGGCAACCACATATCAACAAAGTTGATGTAAAGAATGTCGTGAATATGAATGGCCAATAAATAGACTGCATGATGGCAACACGTCTGAAACAAAAAAATATTTTAATTAAATTAATTTAAATATTCGCATCTCTACTTAAAAAAATAAATAATAAAAAAACTAACCCATAAAAACCATGTTTTTATCATATTCCCTTTCTCATTGAAACAGGTTTCGCGCCTACTCTACGCGTCGGGCTCGAAAATTAAACAATATATAAATCGTTAAAATTTCGAAAAATCTAAAATTATCGGTATTATAATTATTAAAATTTTGTTAGATTATTTTTATCATCGCCACGAGTCTGCCTGCAAAGTTTCAGCTCGATTGGATCACGGGAAAAGTGGTAAAAATCGATCCAAAATTTTTTCGGTAGACAAGCAGCTAGGCAGACGCCACGACTTAAAGGGAGTAAAAACAGTAAAAAAGGCCCGAATTTGTTTTCGGTATCTAAACAAACTTGTTTTGATTTGCTAATATATGGGGTAAACTACATCACAGTTGACTGTCTGAGTACAGGGGTGTCGTCTTCTTTCAATTTTGAGTATGAAATGTTTTTAAACTCTAAAAAAATATCGCCTGTCAAGAAGAGAAGCGACAATAAAGTAATTAAGATAAATCACATAGACGAAGCTGTGAATATGAGAAATGTGTGTGGAAGTCTTTTTTACATATACCTACAATAAAGTTATTTGATAATTTTTTAGAATTAATTTGATAAATTCTTTAATTTCCACACAGATAGATACTATAAGTATTGCCGTAGTAGAAGTTTTAAGACGTCAAGGTGAGAGCACGTAACTTCATATTGTAAAAATATATGGTGGTTTGCATATTTTTAATGATTTATTAATTTTTTCTTTATTTATTAATGATAACAGTACTCTCTTCTACAACTTGATTCGTATTTTGCTTTATTTTTCTTCTTCTTCTTATACTTCATTTTCAACTATTCGATCAATTTTTTACTTCATTTTCAGCCTTTTTTTTTTAAATTTCTTAAGTTGATTTATATAACACTCTGTATATTAACTATTATTTTACACTTTATTCTGGTATTCTATAATCTATTACTATATACTATCCATATTAACTTACATATTTACATTTACGTATTCCATAATATTATACAATCTATAATACTATAATACATCTCAATCTATAATATAATCTAATCTATGGTACAATCTATAATGTAATAAATATATAATAAATCTTATGCTCTACAATTCTATACTATTTGTAAAATAATTATAGAATTCGTTTTTAAAATCATTCATTCTTTGTCGATACTTAAAGCCATTGATAGTTTGACATTAGTGTAAGTAGACCGTGCCTTTGGCCAATTATAAAATAAACAAACGTAAAATAACGACAACAAAAAAAGTACTATTAAAAAATTTCTTTAAACACATGGGAATTATTTTGTAAATAGATATAATTTGATTTATTATGTTTATTATATTTGATGTATTCATATTAATTTTATTGTGGAAAATGCGTCAAACTCGATTGTATTTATCCCCGCCAGCGGTTTTTTTGTAAGATCTCGGAGCCAAGGGTTAAATAATTTTAAAACGCCTTTTGTTCTAAGGATACCCTGTTCATTCGGCCGGGACACGTGTGGGGTGTTTGTTTAAAAAAGAAGCCATTACTTTCTAAAGAGACAGAGAACATGGTTTTAAATAAATTTCCTGCAAATTCGGCTCTAAGGAAGCAATTAATTTTCTAAAATCGACACTTAACATGGTGCACCAGTCCGTCCATGCATTGTAGAAAAATCCCATAGATTTCTTTGGGTGACAGCCATCGCTTCCGTATGATGGGTATGTCTTCAACAGCAATAAATCGTACCTATGGCCGTTCGCCGGGGTGGTCCAAAAGCCATATGTACCTAGACGCGCATTCCATTTATTGTTTGATTAGATTATAATTATTAATTTTTATTAATTTATTATTTATTTATTATTATAATAATTTATTATTATAAATAATTATTATTAATAACATAAATTTTTACGCTACATAAATTTCCGTCTCCATATCCCAATAGAAAATCTTAACTATACAAACTTATTATATTTTACCGGTTTATTACCACTATCGGACAGGAGAGTTTTATCCGATCTGATTTTATTATATAAAATTGTAAACTCGCATTACCACAGCCCTGAAATTTTGTCCTTAATAATGTTCCATGTACCCAGTCGAACTACTCGAGTGCCGACGCCTTTTTACTGTGACAATACTAGAACAAATGCTCACTACAACTCGCTAGTACCTAGAATACACAGGTTAGGTAACAATTATACAAACATAGCGGACGTGTTTGGTTCTGGCCTGTCACAGTATAGGGGCGCGATACTGAGAGCGCTTCATTCCGCCATAATGTAAATTATATACACTTTCTTTTTTTTTGTTTTTCTCTCTGTTTATATTATTTTTGCAAATAACTGTTATATACCTACATATGTAAAAGCCTATTTAGGCGTAAATGAATGAATAAATAAATAAATTAATTAATAACAAAATATATGTAAGAGCAGCAGAGAATAAAAAGTTAGCTGGATTGCGGTATTTTAATAGATAATTATAGGTAGATTAATTTAACAATGGTTAGGATTCTTTTATTAATTTTAAATGTACATAATTATAAATTTTTCAATTGTATGTAATCTAGTTGTAGTAATATTATTTTTGCTAGTTCGGGTGACCACCGAAAATAAGTTAAGAAATAAGGTATCTTAAGTTGCATTTTATTGTATAGATTTAGGCAATTGTATAGTTAATTACATAGTGTATATGTAATTGTATGTTAGGTATATTAATAATAATTTTATGTTGTGTGTTAATAAATTAATTGTTAATGTAATTAATTGTATGTTTAAAATTATTTATAAGTTGTAGTAATTTTAAGATTTTTATTTCTTGTTAATTAAGTAAAATAATATTAAGAGGCGTGACCGAAAATAAGGCCTAGCAAATACAAAATAAGTGTTGAACAGGAGGGAAGTGGCCAAAAAGGTTGAAGGGAGGCGCGCGGACGTTGAAATGTATAAAAACCTTGCATGGCCACTCCCACAGTCAGTTGGGACTTGGAAGTTTAGAAGGCCAGTAGTTATTTGAAAGTGGAGTTGTTAGTTGGAAATCACAGTGGACAGTTAGAATGCAGTAGTGAGTGTTAAAAGTCGTGCGAGAAAGTCGGCGGGCCAGAAGGCCGCCGGCCGGAAGACGGTCAGCGGTGATGTGAGTGACGGCGTCGCGTCGGCCGGCAGAGATGAGACAGCTGTCGGCCGACCATCAATTAAGTGAACCGCGGAAGGAGTGCCGAAAAGAAGAGGAATGAGATCTCGGCTAGTCAGAGCGACAGTCGAGAGGACCACGCCGAGAAGCCCCAGCGGAGGAAGAAGACTCCCTGGAGAGCCGGGTGGTCTGACGTGATCTTGACTGTCAAGGCGACAGTCAAGCAGGCTGAGGAGGACGTCTGAAGTCCACCAACAGCGGCGTCAGGTGGATTGATGTAGCCTGACGTGGCCGCTGTTACGGACAGAAGAAGAGGACAAGGGCGGAGCCGAAGACCATTGGAGATGGTCAGCTGGTTATCACCAGGTTATTATCAGGGCGATAACCAGCCCCGCCGCCAGGGCAGAAGACCAGCGTGAGGTGGGCCTCACGCCCTGCGTCATCTTCGGCGTCGCTGTAGCAGAGACGCGAGGGAAAGTCGCGTTCGGCGCCGCGCCGTCATACCGACGCCCGCGCCGCCGCGACGCCGCGACCAGGTTAGATAATAAGGCTAGATTTAACGATTAATTTCAATTTTTAATTATTTAAATATATGTATAATTCAAACTCGAATGTTTTCATTTTAAATTTTCCCACCCCCACCCCTTAGTGATCATCGCTCAGAAAATTATTTGATAGTACGTCAGAGCGGCGATCGTAGCCGGGGATCTGCCCTCTGAAAAGTGGAAAATGACCACGAGTGCGTATCATATTTAATAAACCAGTCAGTTTACTTTCAATATTTTACGAAATACAAAATGAGTCGAAAATGTTCAAGCAACCCTAATATTAATAGTTATGGAGATAAGTAATATCGCATTTTGTATTTTTTTACAATATTTATGCATTATTTTTTACAAAAAGTTGAACGATCATTACAGAAGGGGCGTTCAGTGAGAACAATAAGCATGATTATTATTGAAATATACAGGGTTCTTTGTAAAGAAAGAGAGGGCGACCGCGGAAGACATGGCATGGTCTCATATATAAATAGCTTCGTCTCTGTGAAACTTCTCTAATTTATCCTTAATCAATTAATCATCCCTCTGGGAACCAAATCCAGTAACTGTGTTCTTAGAACATACTTTCATATAAGAAGATACATAATTTGATTGCAAAATAATGGTTACATACTCGATGGTCTTCTGGTGCAAAATTATTATCCTCTTCATCCTTAATCTGACCCTCTCTGCATCATATCCATCAGCTTCCTGCATGAATAGGTCCCGCAACAAGGACTTCACAATCTCCAGATTGGCGCAAGAGTGTATTATAGATATCAGAAAAATTGGATCGAAAGACATAAATACATTACCCATTAAATAGATTTGGATAATCGTGTAAAAAGCCAGAATTTCATAAAAAGGTGATTCCGACTTCCTGACTTCGATAAATGGTATTGTCGCCTCAAATATCATTTGCCTTGTAAACGTATTTTCGGTCAGCGCGCTTTCAAACATTTCGTAAAAAGGTTTTGATACAATGCACATAGCAACGGATAAGCTTTGGACCATCCACAATTTTTCGGCGAATTTATTGTCTCGAATCGATATTTCCATCACCGATTGATACTCTTCTTCTAGTTTATTGGCATCTTCGTATTCCTTATCCATTTCACTCACAATTTCTGCCATCTTTCCCTTGTGGAAAATTCGCACAATTGTTTTAGAGGTGCTTAAAATGATTATATTTAAAATAGATAACTGCTTCATTGCCTCAATCATATTGTTTATGATGATATTGACGCATACGCTATATATTAAGATTCCGTATGTTGATAAAAAACAAAGTGCGTAAAAATACGGAACGAAGTTGTAGTATCTTGCAAGTTTGCCATTTTTCATGACTATGGTCCCAGACATTACGGAGGTAAAAGCTATGATGGAATAATGCTCGTAAATTGTTTTAAACTTTTTTGTTTTCTCCTCCCCGTTTTGCAAACATGTCTGTTCTTCAGTCATCGAAAGGGCCTCGGATAACAAGCTCTACGAAAAATAGCGATATTGAAGGAAATGATCGACGTCGAAGAACTAGACTCGTTTTATATCGGACTGAGATATCGTAATCCAGTGCCGTAGACTGCGCGAGATAAAATAATATGGAGAAATTATTTTTGATAGCTGGTTTGCAAAATCTTGAGTAAAAAGTGATGCTATGTTTTTATAAGATTTATAATAAGATATCAACGTCAAAATGTCGTAACAAAACCATCGCTTCATTTGTACTTTTGAAGAATTAAGAACTGATTGATTTGATTGAACGTGATTTCCGGGGCAGCAGACAACGACATTACCGCCACCAACTTGCCAGAATATGGTTGTATAATGTAGAGCACTTCTCGTTACGGAATGATTATTACTTTACGGCGTCTACCGACTTAGGGTAAATACGAACATGGCGAGGACGCCTCACTGCGATACCTCGCGGTCGCGGTTTCAGCTCGCTACCTGCGCGTGTCGGTTCTGTCGCACCTCGATGTTGACACTCGCTAAAACGCGAAAACAATTCGTAACAAAATTATTATTATTTAAATGCTAGAGAAATGTAATTCATATGTAAACATTTAAGTAATTAAATAAACATTTTATTGACTTCTTTTTATTTTTCACTAAAATTCCTAGATACTATAATTTTTACCAAATCTCGAAGCGAAT
>JADDOH010019385.1:0-20060 GCA_016648135.1 Agrypnia vestita
GTCGACTATGTGCTGCAAAAAAAGCATCTTAAAAATGTCATTATAACTGCACGAAACGTTTGGCAATCTGATTGAGACGAGCGGCCGTGCGGCGTGCGGCGCTCATGACAATGGTCGGACGCGAACCGCGCACCGCCGGGGTCAACGATTTGTCGGGACGTCACTTGCAAGAGATGGGACCGGAGGACGATTCCACGACCGCAACATCCATTGAAGGAGAAGGGAACTATGACAGCGTGTGAAGAACTGGTAGGTAATGAGTATTTGGGTCAAGTAGATGAGTTGAGGGAATTAAACATCCAAAACGAAATAAAAACTAACCATCATGCCATGTCCCAGGGATAAGTAGAGGGATAGAACGCCACATTCTTCTTTCTTGGCACTTTACTTTGACTTTGGTCACATTCATACGTCTTCTCACGCACACTCGTCGTTGAAGCTTTAACTCCTGTGTGTCGGTGGTGTAACGTAGGTCTACATGTCATAGAAAATATTTAATATCTACCTTATTTACCAAAAATAAAACGTCACACTTTTTGTAATCATCGAATAGACATTTTTACACCAAAATGACTAAATTAATTTGTTGTGAATGTACGGATTTTTTAATAAAAAAATATTTATTCAATTACTCTCGTATTTTTGGCCAGTGTGTAAAAGAGGTCAAAATATTGATCGTCGCAGTTAAATCTAGTAAGGGCTCTTTCAGAGTAAGGGCGGGTGCGGACGCTGGCGCGGGTGCGTGTAGTTCAAATGTACCTACACGCCTCTCGCCTTCACAGTGCTCGACCGCGGGTGCGCCTGCATAGGGGCGGACGGGGGCGCAGGTAGCGCTCCTAGCACGCGCCCGATTCTGTTGGCCCAATCCGCCTGTATCTTTCACACTGCCCGAGCGTCTGGCGGTGGCCAAAGCGTCTGGTTCTAAACGTTTTTGATCCACACGCCACAACATGGAAATCGGTACGGAAGAATTTATATCCGCAGTGCAACATCGCACTGCTATTTGGCAAAGCAAACACCCACAACACTTCAATAGAGCTGTCAAGTAAATTAATTAAAGAAATAAAAAATCTAATGTAATTTTTTTTACCTATAAATTATGTTTTTTTTTATATAAAATATTTTTAAAAAATTACCTCTATTTTTTTTACCTATAAATTATATTACCCAAAAAACTATAAAAAGCTGGTAAGGTACTTACAACTTTAACGCCCGTGAAGCATTTTTTGTGAAATATTCGCGCGACTTGCGACATACGGGCAGCTATTATACAAATAATTATACATATCTCTAAAATTAATCATCCTATTTAGGTAAAATTAGAAGTTTTATCAAAATAAAAGATTATTTACAATTAACAAAAACTTTATTTGTAGTCTTTCACATTTTATGTAATTACACATTAAAGTTAAAGAATAAAAATATTTAATTCAAACATTTTCATTTTTTCATTTTCAAACATTTAGCCAACTTCACATAATTTACTTTCCATTTGAAAAATGAATTTTCCATTAATAAAACCAAGTCTTCATCCATCTTTCTACGTAGGTATCGCGAAGTTTGAGAAGCATACATATTAGACTCTCAGCCGCTTCGGCACTGTGAACATGGCGACGCCAGAGTCAGCGCGAGCGCACACGCACCCGCTCCCGCCTGTGCACTCTGAATAAGCACTAAGAAAGAGCACGACAATACCACACATTTCATGCACGACAGAGACGCAGTTGCTTGGACTTTTGAAAGAGAAAACAATATCGAAAGAGCACGGTAGAATCGCTTAACACGTGTTAGACAAAGACGGAATGCAGTCGACCGCGTCGTTGAATTCAGTTGGAAATGATACGTCGGCGTGAGCGCACGCAAATTCGGTATGCCATGATTTTCTGAGAATTTACTAAAATAATGCAAAGATGTATGTTTATCTTACATAATTATATAAAGGGATATTTAAAAAGTTTTATCTGTATTGAAAATTTAAATTTTTTACCACACGTTAAAAACTGTGTCGATTTTTAATCATGTAACGCTATGTTACACCACCGTTACCGAAGGTATTTTTTAGCACCGTCTTTTAAAAGTTAAACAGGGCTATCCTCCAATATTTGTCTATGTGATCATGCCAGATCTTTCGCGGTCGCCCTCTATTTCAACAGCCTTCAACAGTCGCCTCATATATTTTCTTAACCATACTCTCCTCGCTCATACGTTCTAGATGACTAACTAATTTCTGTGAAATTGGGAAAATGTTGATTAACGATATATATTAGGTCCTTACATATGAAATTGACGTTTTGCCGTACTGGCAAATTTGATCTCAAATATCTTCTCTTTGGTTAGGAATTCCAAATCCAAATTTATACAGCTATTTACTCATGTATTTGTGTTTTGAAAATTATAATTCATTTGTTTTTTCCTCAATTGTTTTTTTCTTTGCGTCACTCAGTTTACCAAATGAAAAACATGAATATCGCGTTATTTACGAGTACGAGTTCCACCGTGGCACCAGTGCTGCAGAAACGGCTCGAAGGATTAATGATGTGTATGGCGACGGTGCCGCAAAAGAAAACACAGTGCGTTTTTGGTTCCAACGTTTTCGTTCTGGAAATTTCGACCTGCAGAACAAGCCCCGTGGACGGCCGGAGACCAAAGTTGATAATGAAGAATTGAAGGCTATTGTGGAAGCGGATCCATCGCAAACCACATCCGAGTTAGCTGCAGGCTGCGGTGTTAGTGATAAAACTGTTTTAATCCACTTGAAGCAAATTGGTAAGGTGAAAAAGCTTGAAAGGTGGGTACCTCACGAATTGAGTGAAGCAAATCAACAAACGCGCGTTGACTGCTGCGTTGCATTACTCAACCGGCACAATAATGAAGGGATTTTAAATCGAATCATTACCTGTGATGAAAAGTGGATCCTGTACGATAATCGGAAGCGCTCATCGCAATGGCTGAACCTTGCCGAACCAGCCAAACCATGCCCCAAGCGAAAATTGGCTCCAAAAAAGTACTTTGAGCATTTGGTGGACTAGTGCTGGTGTCGTTCACTACAGCTTTCTTAAATCTGGCCAGACGATTACGGCAGATGTCTATTGTCAGCAACTGCAAACCATGATGGAAAAGCTAGCTGCTAAACAACCGAGGCTGGTTAATCGCTCTAGGCCACTGCTGCTTCATGATAACGCTAGACCACACACTGCACAACAGACGGCTACCAAATTAGAGGAGGTTCAATTTGAATGTCCAAGACATCCACCGTACTCTCCGGACCTTGCCCCAACAGATTACCACTTTTTTCGAAATTTGGATAACTTCTTGCACAGGAAAAAATTCAACTCCCATGGGGCAGTCCAAACCGCCTTCAAAGATTTTATTGATTACCGTCCGAATGGTTTTTTTAGTAAAGGGATCGATGAACTACCTATGAGATGGCAAAAGTGCATAGATAGCAATGGTACATACTTTGATTAAATAAATATATTATAATAAAAAAAATCGGCTTTATGTTCCTCCCATACTAAACGTCAATTTCATATGTAAGAACCTAATAATAAACGAAGGAAATAAATTTTGGTTGAAACTGAACAATATATTTTATTATATTAATTCAATGGATATTCATCGAAACATTTCGGAAATTTTATAAATGTTAAATAATTATTATTATAAATGTGTTAATTTTATATTAAATTGAAAACAGCGACTCACAGCGCGCGGTGGACATAGTCGATAGCATGCGTCAAGTGCTCTGTTGCATTACTGTCTAGCGTGAAGCGGTCATACAACTTTGTCTTTTTCTCGCGTAGATATCTTTCACGCATATTGACGAGTACCATACACAACATATCCTAGAAGTGCTATGGCTGATGACAAAAAAATCGACCTATAGTTAAAAATTAAAATTCAAAACCAAATATATCTAATATACATACATACATAGGTAAGTACTTCTTCTTCAAAAACAGCAACATAATTTTGTGGTGACATTATTAATATAATTAATAAAAATAAATTTTGTTTTCACCACTTTTGTATTGAAAAATATGTTACAGAGCCCTTGGCCCCTTCATCAGAATACAATTGTATACTAACAAATTAAATTAAAATATCGAAGTATAGACAATCAAAATATAAAAAAATATATAAAGAAAATGAATAATAATGAAGTACCTACATAACAAAGTGGTGAAAACAAAGTTTATTTATATAAATTATATATCTAATACACATTTAGAATTGATTTAACCAATTTCAGAGATCTTGTATTTAAATTCCAACTCCATAAAGCAAATATTTGCATAATAAACGCAGGTAGGTACCTACAAAAAATAAATTTATTTATGTTAGTTTTTTAGTGACATGCAATGACAAAACTTTGATTAAAGCCTCTGTCACTCGTAACATGTAAATAGCATTAAATAAATCGAACGTTCATTTGGTTTCGAAATCAATCAAAATAGACGCAAAGTAATCACACCCGCTGTTAATTAATGAAGCGCCTCTGCTCCAGCTCAAGTAGTCTCGACTGGTTGTTGAAATGTGGCATTATCACCACGAATTTATTCGACAAAACTTTCCAAATGTTCGATTCAATGCCACTTAACTTAAGGAGAAACCCTTTGCACTCTAGACTTTGTTCGGTATGACAGACCAGAAACTCCATTTCCTTTCCAAAGCGTTTAAGGGAGGGGTAAGGTTTTTAATTTTTTTTTTTGCATTTTATTTTTAATTTTTTAAATGAATGTATAACATCGTGAGAATATTGTGTCCAAATTTCAAGTCAATCGGAGCAAAAATGACGAAATTGTGAACATTTGAGCGATACTCAGACTGATTTTCTATACCTGCTCGGGCAGCTAAGAGACGCGCTCACCTGAGGACTACCGGACGTGCTATTTGCATTGGAAGAGTTTTGCGTAGACAAGGACAAACAGATGCTGATGATGAAAGCTCTTTGCCGTGTGAACATGGCATCGACGATTATGTGTAAGTATAAAATAAGTGTTGAGTTTTATTTTGAATTTTACAGTGTGCAAAACTTTACAGCGTTTTCCCCACATCTCACGTTTTCAAAGTCGGTGTCCATCATAACTTCAAAACTACTGCACCGATCCTTTTGAAATTTTGAATACTATTTCTGTACATAATTTACGAGGTAACGCTGTCGAGTTTTTTTTTCAAATTTGTTATTGATTTTTATTTTTTAATAACAAATTAGTCGATATTTTTCGCAAAAAATCGCGTTTTTCCCTTCAAAGTGTGAATTGAATTGAATTGAAATTTCAAAAAAAATTGAAAAATTGAAATTTCAAAAAACCCTCCCAGCGTTACCTGGGAAAATCTATTATCTAACGAATGAACTTTGATTTTTTGATTTCAGATGATTTAGCACCAAGTTATGATGGACACCTCAATTCTACTTTTTTCCGAGACACGTCCGAATAATTGCTGCCATTGCCGTATTTCTTAATATTTCGTCTTGAAAATTTTACACAATATTCTTCAAATATCATACTTTAATGTACTATTGGTTTTAATAAAGAGATTTTAACTGTGTCGTCACAAAAAATTCACAAAAACATGCCTTTTTTGTACGAATTAACCTTACCCCCCCCTTAAGGAGAAACCCTTTGCACTCTAGACTATGTTCGGTATGACAGACCAGAAACTCCATTTCCTTTCCAAAGCGTTTAATGCTAATTCAAGTACAAATGGTAGATTGTATTTATATTATTATTAAAATAAATATAGCAAATTCTGCATTCCATCAAAATTCCATCCATACATCCTCTTTCGGATTATCAACAACTGAAACCTGAAGCCCTATGAAATTCGTCATGAGCTCATTTTGTCAAACATTACTCAAACTAAACACAAAATTCAGTCTCTCTTAGTTTGAAAATAGTATCCATTTTATCTTCTTCTTTTTCATGTGCCCTGTCGGGTCCCCCCGACGTCGGCGATCATCTGGGAGAAAGTTTCCCTGTCCAGGGCAGCGCGGAACAGCTCTTCCACGCTTCTTATCCCGGTCCACTCTCGGATGTTTCCAAGCCAGGAATGCCGCCTCCTTCCGACCCTCTGCGACCCTCAACCTTCACGAGACATCCATTTTATGACGTCACAAAAATATAAACTGATTTATTCTATATTATGAATATTTTTAATATTTAAAGTATTATCTTTGTGGTCAGACATTTACGAAATGTTATTTGTGTTAGTATATAACAACTAAAAATTTATTTTTGTATACCGGTTTCAAGACGAAACCCATCTCTTCGTCAGGATAACCACTACACTAGCATGTAAATAGCACTACACACCACAATCATAGTATTATTTACACACTAACACCTTCACAAAATGCTCTTCACATGCGTATTACTCTAACTAAAGTGCATGTTAGCCTTAGGTTAGAGTATTTTGTGAAGGTGTTGGTGTGTAAATAATACTATGGTTGTAGTGTGTAGTGATATTAACATGGTAGTGTAGTGTTTATCCTAACGAAGAGACGAGTTAAGTCTCGAAACCGGTAGACAAAAAATATTTTTAGTGGTTATATGTTAACATAAATAACTTTTTGATTTATTTTACGCGCAACTAAAATTGCGTGATGGATATTTGACAATGTATGCATCCGAATAACATCAGCAACTGTATATATCTAATGTAATGTATTTATACCTGCGCTAACAGGTAATAGGAAGCTTTTTTGAAAAGAAAACATGTATTGTTTGCGGCGAATATCGTCGCCAATGGAGAACGAAGAATTTTATTATGGCGACATATTGTCTTCAACGGAGTGCAAAAGGTTAAACCTGTTTTGAGTTATGAATTGATACAACTAATATTTTATATGGAATGACACTCAGTGAAACAACGCTAAAGCGATTTTAAACACTTGAAATGTGGATTAACAAGCAACGACTGAAATAAGCTGGATTTTTTGAGATACCAATGACAATGTATTTAACAATATTAGGCAACGTAAAACAATAAAAACTGCATTTGTACTTTAAAACAAAAAATACAATATTTTGATCACACTGTCCATGAAATTAAATACTTGTAAGCAATTAAAACTTTTTATGGTAAACAAGTCACTGGAAATAAACTTAAGCAGCTGGAACACTAATTTGTAATTCGCATTATTTTGGTCGCTAGAATATTCCACTCGTCTCTGGTATAATTTTTTCTATTATTTCATTGCTGATCGCATGGATTTAGAGTTCGCTAATCTATTCTCCCGGATAAATGGTTTTCGCAACTGTCACAACAAGACTGAACACGAATAATTATTATAAGGACCCTATTTCTCAAAACTTCTGTTATAATTTCGCGTCTTGGGCCGGCTTCCAGATCTTTCTAAAATCATTAAAACCGTTCGGAAACCTTCAATTATGTACAGTTCCTATCGTTTCTAGAATAAAGTGATGTTGAAATGACAATACTTTTAGTTATAATTTAAAATAAGATATTAGAGGTTGAGAGAGAGAGAAAGAGGGTGCCTTTGTTTGGAATAAATTATTTTTGTAAGGAGTTAGGCTAGGGAATAGGTTGGGGCGTTCCTTAAGGTCCTAGAGTGTAAGGAGGCGCACACCATAGAAAAATAAATGATTAAAGTAATCAAAAAAAGTGGTAAAACAATTTTTTTCATATAAAATGAAAGGATGAAAAGAAAAATAGCCTAAAAAGAAAAGCCTTTGAATCATGTATACTGCCAGTGATGACGTATGGATTGGAGACTATGGCCCTTACAAAGAAAAGTGTAAAAAAGCTCAAATGCACGCAACGATCCATGGAGAGATCCATGCTTGGAGTAAGCCTAAGAAACGACGAAATTAGGCGCAGAACTAGAGTAGTGGATATCATGGATCGTGTAGCGAAGCTAAAATGGCAATGGGCAGGACACGTTGCAAGACAGGATACTACAAGATGGCCTTCCAGAGTTCTGAAATGGAGACCTTGGGAAAATAAAAGAGGCATCGGAAGACCTCACAAGAGATGGGCCGATGATATTGTCGCTGTGGGGGGAAAGAAATGGCTACAATTAGCCAACAACAGGGAAAAATGAAAAAATAAGGAAGAGGCCTATATCCAGCAGTGGAGAGACGAAGGTTGATGAAGAAGAAGAAGATTGCAAAAGTATTGTAAAAAATATTATAATAAGTAATACGAAGGTGAGGGGATTAGAAAATAATAATTATCCATCACTGCTTTATACTTAACACGACGACTTACTTATTCACTTCAAAACTTGTTTTGATCCCTACTTCCGAGCAAATCCCGATAAACCCAAAAGTATCAATCAGGTCCGAAAACTTTCAACACTGACAGAACGAAATGACGCGGTCATTATTAAATATCGATTCGGCCGTGTTCGCTTCCGATTTATCTCGAAGCTCACCACGCATCATCTATCATCCGTCAGCCGGGTCCGCTGGAGCTAAACGGTAGCCGATGCCGCGGCTAATGGGGTATATACAGATTTATCCGACGAGATAAGAGACGGATCGCCGCGAGATCACGAGCCCAAAACACGACCGGCTGGACCAGAAGGTCTCTTTCAAAATCACAAATTGCCGGGGCGGCGTGATGTGAAGGGACAGTTTGGTGTCGTTGGTAAAGTTTCGCAGTTACCGCAGAATCAATGGAAAACTCAATCGTGTTAGCTAAACCCTGCAGGCCTGGCGTTCATCGGATGCAAACTCTTATCTTAGGTACGGTCCATTTAAGAAATATATTTTATCTTAACTCTTAAAAGACTGTGCAAAAAAAAAACTTTGGGGACGGTGGAGTAACACAGCGTTACCTGATTAAAAATCGGCATAGTTTTTAATATGTGATAAAATATACATATATACAATACAGAAAAGACTTTTTAAAGGTCCCTTTATATAATTATATAAGGTAAATATACATATTTGCATTATTTTAGTAAATTATTATAAAATCATGGCAAATCAAATTTGCGTGCGCTCCCGCCGACGTTTCAATAGCAACTGAATACAACGACGCGGTCGCCTGCTCGCTTCAGTCGCATGCACTCCGTCTTTGTCTATCACGTGTTACCCGACTCTATCGTACTCTTTCTATATTGTTTTTGGTTTCGCCGAAACCCAAGCAACCGCCATCTCTGTCCTACATGAAATGTATGGTATTGTCGTGCTCTTTCTTGCTCGATTTAATTTTGGGGTGAAAATGTCTATTCGATAATTACAAAAAATGTGACGTTTTAATTTTCGTAAATAAGGTATATATTTCATATTTTGTATGACAGGTGGACCTACGTTACATCACCGACACACAGGAGTTATTATTATTAAAGGGGGTATTCTAGTCTAAATTTTAAAATATCGATATTTTTTTATATCTTTTCAAAGTTTAGATATTCAAAAGTACGCCCTCAAAGGGATTTTTCAAAATTCCAATTATTTACCGAGTTAAAGCGATTTTGATGACACGGCAACTAAACTAGTCCGACCGGAACAAATCGACCAGTAGACGGTAGACGTTGCCCGACTGGCTACCCTACTGAGATTTTATGGATTACCTCATAAAACCTTTCTTATACTCTATACATATATAATGTTTATTTAACTGTAGGTTTAAGTATTTTGTTGAAATCTTTTCGTTCTAATATTTATTTCAGGTTAGTTTCGAGTCAATCTTTAAACGCGTTTTTCTCGAAACTTCATTTTCGAGACGTTTGGCATGATATCTCAAGTTCTACTGGACCGATTTACTTGAAACTTGGTCTCTATACGTCCCCCTATGGCAGTTGTCGGTTTTTGAGCCGAGTCAAAGGAATCAAAGTGACCCGAAGTTCGTGCGAAGTACTATTCTTGGGCAACTGAGTTCCTCGCAGTGTGTAGACACATACTTCGGACTTCGGCCGACTTGGCGATTAGTGTAGTGCCGGCTGACAACTTTCGGAAATCGTCCGAGGCGAGCCGAAGTAGCACGAAGTACCCCTCTACACTATTGTATTCGCTTAACTTCGGCCGACTTCGCTAGTAGTGTAGAGCCGGCTTTAGAATAAATTTTAGTGTGTGTCGAATTTAAGAGATGGACTTGATGAGGAAGAAAATAGTAAAGCGAAATTTTATTTTTGAAATGTGCGAAAATGCAAATAATAATTATGCAATCAATGGTGTGAAATATTAAGAAAAATAAACTAATAAACAATGTGACAATAGTGAAAAGCGTACAGTTAGGAGAGTTTAAATTTAATTTACTTACTTACCATCACGCCGCTTCCCCGTGGGGTAAGCGGAGAGGATAGAGCACCACATTATTCTGTCCTGACATACAACTCTCGCCCCATGCACATTCATACATCTTCGCATGCAAGCTCGGCGGTCGTTGAGGCTTCTAACGGGACTATCTTCCAGCATCTGGTTAATCTGGTCGTGCTGCGTCACCATTATTTCCTCATTCGTCCGCTCAACATGTTCAAACCACCTGAGAGACCCTTTTTTAATTCTATTAATTATGCTAAGATCTAATTTTATTTCTGTAAATAAAATCATTATTTACAAATTATTGATTTATGTTTTTCCTCGCTTTGAGGCAGTTTAAATCAACTCTCGAGCATAAGCAAAGTGGTATCGAAACAATATAGAGTAGGTACATGAACTATTGCATATTACTCGTTAAGTCACGAATAATAGCCCCTAATGACCATTAATTATGCACTTCCATTGTTATCATCGGATGCAAGATTAGAAGAGCACAATGCACTTCTGGCTCACCAACACTTTTGTTGTTTGGAAGTGAAGCGTGGAATTGGAAAAAGCGTAATCAGTTTAGACTGCGTGCAGTGGAAATCGCTGTACAGGATGTCCACGGTAGTCCACCTGCTTCAGTCAAATTTTGGAAAATTGTGATGGTGGTGACAGACAGATTGATGATGGAATTCGACCGAATTAGAGGCATATTTCAAAAAAAAATTGCATTGAATTAAATTAATTTTTTAATTTCTTTTCCAACTGAACTATTAGGTCCTTACATATGAAATTGGCGTTTTGCCGTACTGGCAAATTTGATCTCAAATATCTTCTCTTTGGTTAGGAATTCCAAATCCAAATTTATACAGCTATTTACTCATGTATTTGTGTTTTGAAAATAATAAATCATTTTTTTTTTCCTCAATTGTTTTTTTCTTTGCGTCACTCAGTTTACCAAATGAAAAACTTGAAATATCGCGTTATTTACGAGTACGAGTTCCACCGTGACACCAGTGCTGTAGAAACGGCTCGAAGGATTAATGATGTGTATGGCGACGGTGCCGCAAAAGAAAACACAGTGCGTTTTGGTTCCAACGTTTTCGTTCTGGAAATTTCGACCTGCAGAACAAGCCCCGTGGACGGCCGGAGACTTTGAAGGCTATTGTGGAAGCGGATCCATCGCAAACCACATCTAGACCACACACTGCACAACAGACGGCTACCAAATTAGAGGAGCTTCAATTGGAATGTCTAAGACATCCACCGTACTCTCCGGACCTTGCCCCAACAGATTACCATTTTTTTTGAAATTTGGATAACTTCTTGCAAAGGAAAAAATTCAACTCCGATGGGGCAGTCCAAACCGCCTTCAAAGATTTTATTGATTCCCGTCCGAATGGTTTTTTTAGTAAAGGGATCGATGAACTACCTATGAGATGGCAAAAGCGCATAGATAGCAATGGTACATACTTTGATTAAATAAATATATTATAATAAAAAAAAATCGGCTTTATGTTCCTCCCATACTAAACGCCAATTTCATATGTAAGGACCTAATATTTATGCCTTACAGTTAACCAATAAATTCCATTCAATCATATTCAAGGATTCTTCGCCAGTTCGAATATATCTACCGCATACCAAAACCGTATTTTTTAATTCTGTCGACTATGCTAGGAAAATTTTACTGGGTATTTGTATTCCGGTTTTATTAAATGGATTGTGGCATAAACATTACGACAATGGGCTATATAGCGGGCGGTCTAATAACCTGAGCGTCTAAAAATTTATACTAGTAGTGACAAATAGCGAGATTGGACAGGAATAAGGACGGTGGAAGAGCTGTTTCGAACTCCTAGAGATAAGGAGAAGAAGAAGAAGTGACGAATATTTATATACTAACATCAAAGTCACTCAATAAGATGTAAGAATTTAGGAAGGCCAATTTAAAATGGCACAACAATATCCTCAAATACGCACATATCCTCGTGCGATTCAAAAATCAAAAATTGTGGATTTCTGAATAGTTTGAATCATTTTAGCAGATTTTAGAAAGATCTGGAAGCAGATTGAATACGCGAAATTATACCAGAATCTTCGAGAAATCGTCGTGGCCGCGGAGTCGAGTTCAGTTTTGTTTTGACAAACAAGCGAATACCGTACAAACTGGCGAATACATCGAATCCGTACAGTAGACAAGCGGCACATAAGTGTTATCAGAGTTGAGTGGAACTTTCCACCGAATAAATAAGTGCGAATTACAGTATAGTGATCTAGCTAAAGTTTGTGGCCAGTGAATTTGTGTTTTAATTTTTAACTCGAGGCAATATTTAAGCCACATGCCTTGGATGTCCAAAACTAGAGAGAAATGGTACTCAACAGAGATCGAGGGAAGAAATCTCTTTAAGAGATCAAGACATACCAGTAGAGATAATAATAATAATAATGATGATGGTGGACTATGCTGCAAACAGATCCATTTTTAATTGCAATGTTGAAATGACGTGGTTTCTAGTTGAAACGATGTGGGTATTTTGTTTAGTGCAGTCCTCATCCTGCGAATTTTTTCAGTTTCAGTGCCGATAAATCGGCTTTTATTAGCTCAATAACTTTTATAACAGTTTGCATCAAAACACAATTAATGTTAAGAATATTTATGAATAAGATAGCAACAAATACAATATACGATTTTTTGTATGCAGGCCTTTATCGTTACCACCTCGCTAGGTACATAAAAATACCTGTTCTGAGGTAAGTAGCCATTTCATTCTTTGAGACTCCATTTAAATATTTAATTTCATGGTTACGTAATTAGAAGAATAAAAGAAAAATAAAGTAAAGTAGTTTAGAGTAAAAAGTAAATAAAGTAAATATGAAATAAGAACTAAAGTAAATAAGAATAAAAATATAAGTAAAGTAAAGTAAAAAGTATATACATATATGAACAAACAAAAGTGTAAATAAGTAAATTAAAGTAAATTAATTCCAAGGTTGATAATATTGCTCTGCTAAGGTTCTAGTGTTTTTTAATTGGACTGAGAATAGTTACAAAAAATGATAATTTTGGTCATACGGCGCACACTTTTACTTTTAACATGAATATCCCTATTTTTTTAAATAAATCAAAAATAGTTTAATTGGTACTATTTTAAAAGAATTAACTATTCATGAGCTTCAAGATTAATTACAGAAATTATAAATTTAAATTAGTACCAAACACATAAAGCTTCACGGGCCTGTCACACACTTCAAACACAGAGTGAAACCTCACCTCGCCTCCCTGTCGCGTTTTCGCAAAATTCGCTTTACAAAATAACACCCTGGGGGGCTATTCCTGAAAGCTCAACACCGGGCAGCGCCGGCGGTCGCAATAAAAATTCTTGTCTTGTAATGTAAAAATTACAAATTACCTGAGTGATGTAATATTGCGTGTAGCCAACATTTATAAGAACTATTTACTGTTTGATGAGAAAGTATTCTATTTCGAAGTAAGGTTAAAAATTGTTCAAGTCATGAAAATGGATGGTATATGCTATAAATGCTATCTCTGCTTCAGTTGATTATATTTTATATTTTACTACTATTTTCGAGAGTTAACCACCTTTTAATAAAAAAATCAGTCATTTTTGTCAGTACCTAATTAATTTATTTATTGTGTTTCCACCTACTACATGTACTTTTTTTCTATATTTTTCTATATTTATGTAACAAATAACCAAAACAATATTAATAATTATTCAATGTTGAATACTTTAATTTCGACCGGTTTCGATGCCACTGTATCTTTGTTAGATTAGAGGGTTGGTGTACGTAAGTAATGCAATTTTAACCGGCGACCACTAACCCTTATTTGAGATTTGTTTCTGATTTTTCATAATTCAACGAGCAACCATCAGTACTCGACAACAGTTGTAACTGTTGTTAGTTGTAATAGTTTTGTTTAAATTTATTTATTTATTTAATATTCACGGAAGACCAATAGTACAACAAAGAAGCGTAGAAAACATTAATATAATATATATATAGGTTTCCACTTTTAGAAATATATTAATAATGATAAATTTGTTATGAAATAAACTTAGGCGTGTTAAGAATAATACCACAATAAAGAATAAAAAAATTTAAACAAAAGAAAAAGAGGCTTAATTAGTAACCAGAAAAATCTAGGCTTGTTAAGAATAATGCAACAAGAAACAATAAAAAAATTTAAACAAGAGAAAAAGGGACTTAATTAGTAAGTAGAAAAGAATACTGCATTCAAAATTTTTCTAAATCTTGTGTGGCGGCAGTTGAACAAATCAAAATCCAATAATCTTATCAATTTATTGAATGCATCGCATACCCTCAAGAAATATGAATTACGACGATAGTTGGACGAAGTAAAATCGAGGTGAAAGACTGGGTTGTATCTAATAGTTCAGGACAGTCAACGTTGCCCGGTACAATTTAATACAATACAAGTTGTAATTGTAGTTCAATTAAGTTGATACAATCAGGAACCATTCTCAAATAAACATGTGTAAAAGGTAAAAATAATGGTTTGACTATCATTAAGGAACGTCTTCTCTGACGAAGATACAATCGCGTGGAAACGTCTAACTAACCTAACTGACTACGTAACTAAAAAACTAAATAATTACATTATCACGAATTCACACTCTTCGGTCCTGGCAAACAACACTTGTCTCGTTCACTCTCCCACATCATGAATGAGGTTGTGTAAACGCGACACACGCGCGTGTGTTTGTTCATTGGGAAGTAAGGAAGGTACGAAATTTTGTTATACATCAAAAAGTGTATGTGATTTTCGGCGTGACAACCTTTATATAGCTGGGAAGAAACTAGAGAAGGTACAAAATATTGTATACTTGGGCTGCAACTTAAATGAAAGATGGGATCCTTCGATTGAAATCAAATGCCGCATAGAGCAAGCTCGTGCAACCTTTATCCGCATGAAAAAGATGTTCCGCAGTCATGATCTCAACCTAGGATTACGAATTCGAATGGTCAGATGCTACGTGTTTTCAGTATTATTCTATGGAATGAAAGCATGGACGCTTACCGAAGAACTGATAAGGCGGCTTGAGGCATTCGAGATGTGGATCTATAGAAGAATTTTCAAAATAAGCTGGATGGACAAAGTTACGAATGAAGATGTTATGGCTCGGATGAATAAAGAAAAGAAGTTATTAAATCAATAAAAATCCGAAAACTTCAATATCTGGGACATGTGATGAGACATCCAGAGAAGTACGAGATCTTGTGTCTCATAATGCAGGGAAAGATTGCCGGAAGTCGGGACCCTTGAAGAAGGAGGACTTCATGAAAAACTTGAGACAGTGTTTTGGCCAGTCTACTGTGGAGCTGTTCCGGGCCGCAGTAAACAAAGTCCGGCTAAATCCAAGATAATGGTCCCATTGCATATACAACGAAAATGAGTATTTCACTATATTATTGAATGTGCTAATAACAAAATGAAAGATAATTTACGTTTAAATAGTAAGTATTAAATAAGATATTACACTTCAAAGTTTCGAAAAATGCACCGCATATTTTGAGATTTCATAGGCAATGTATGAGGTTAGGTTAGGTTATGAGGTTTGGTTAGGTTAGGTTATTAGGTATGGTTTGTTTAATTTAGATTACGATTATTTTTAGTTAGATTAAATAAACAGGACATTAAATTATATAGTGAAATACTTATTTTCATTGTATGAACAACGGGACCATAGTCTTGGATTATTCCCAAAGTCCTCATAGCCAACATGATAGCCAACGTCCGGTAAACGGACAGGGCACGAGAAGAAGAAGAAGATTTTCGATGGACATTTTTTCTCCCAGAAGGGGAATTGCCCCGAGGGAGTGACCCCCCTCCCGCCGCCCCACGGCCGCGCTCGCCAGTCACGCTCGGCCAACTTGGGTAATTACTACTGGCGAATTTCTTGTGTTTTTATTTCCGCCAACCAGGGCCGCTCCCGCCCGGGCGACACAATGGTCGCGCCGTGCAGGGCGGCACGTGGCGGAAACATTTTGGACGAGACTGCAGTGTGGAAAAAAGTTTTTTATTGTGTCAACATCTTACCTACCCTCCTCCCGCACAACCTAATAAAATGGGATAAATTTTGAAAAAGGGCTCTCGACATACACGAATTACGACACGAATAAGCAATAGACGATGAGTGTGCGAATAAAAGAGATCTACAATACCAAAAAGGTAAATAATGAAGCAAAGTAACTAAACAGGACATAATTTTAAATTTTAATAAACTTGTTTGTTGTTGTTGTTAAAGTAACTTGTTGGTCTAGTGGTTAGGACTCTCGCCTCGTGATCCAAAGGTTCGAATCTCACTCCAGACCAGCAAGTTAGTCCTATTTTCATAGCGCAAGCGTTTAGCTTGATTTGAAAATAGTAAGAATATCGATGTGACATGCATTCCGTGTTGCATCTCTATTATAAAAATAAATAAATAAACTAAAAACTTTTTACAATCCACTTGGAGTAACTTTACGTCTACTGGTTTCGATACCAGTGTATCTTCGTCAGGACGGACGCATACTAATTATCCTTTTTTTGGTAAAAAAATTAATTTTAGAACTGAGGCGTAGTTACAGTTGTGGTGGGGGTGCAGGAGATTGACAGAAGAAGTAGATTCTGGGGGATATACCAGATAATGGGTTATTCGTAAAATTTAACTGGTTATTAATTATGTGTTGAAAAGATTGATGTAAACAGGGGCTTAGGAAGAAGGAGAAGATGGTTGAAGAACCTGACGTAAGGTCTGCTGCACAGCTTTTCTGCAAACAAGTGGTGATTGACAACGTCCGTTGAACGAACAAGAACAGATCAATGTTTGATAATTTAGAAATGTTGAAATCAAAAAATACCTCCACACAAATAACTCGTTGTTTAACATAAAAATATATCTTTCCCATTTAATGTCTCTCATGAAACAATCGATGTGGTTTAAACGACCATTTATTAGTTTTCTTTAAATAAATAAGGAAAAGTTGTATTCAATATTGATGCAATGCTCGACTGGCATTATATGATAGATTTCAACCATGACTAAAAACAAATAAAATATTTGATGCGGATGCATAGTTTGTAAATTATTGTTATGATATGGTTGAAATATTCAATGATGTCGATTAAGTTTGTAGCGCACCACTTGAAGACCGCCGAAGTAAGTTAGGCATGTGACGAGTGAGAAGTGATGGTATGGTATGGAGTGTTGTCTGTCATCGTCCATATTTTGTATCTTTTCAATTTCCATCTCCGCTTACGAAATCAAAAAACACGAGAAATATATTTGAATCGCTGAAGTCTTTCGTCGACAACGTTTCAGTAGACGAGGCGTTCTTCACAACTTTCGTGATATAAGGCAATGGTCATATTACAACTGACACTCATAAAGAATGGTGAAAACAAGAAACAAATCTGCCTAAAAATATAAAATTTATACACGGAAAAACGTGTAGAAATTTTGAAGTTAGAGTTAAGGAACACTTAAGGTGTTTAAACAGTAATAATTATTCCGAATTTCCTAACCATCTTTTGGGTATGGATCATTTTTTTCATATTAATAAGGATTTATATACATACATACATACATACAAATTATACAAAATCACAATTTGATAAATTAGAAATTTTGGAAATAAGAAACAGTGTAAATAGTAAATTGAATGATATAAATAATCAGGTCCTTTTTGCAAATAATCATCTTTTAAATTTATTTTCATGTTAAGTAGGTACTTTATCTTATCATTATCCATATATAACTTTTTAATATTTTGATCTATATTTCGATTTTAAAATTTTATTTTTGTTATCCTGACGAAGAAGCCATTGGCTTCGAAACATGTTGAATTTTTTCAATAAATAAGTGGTGTTTACAAAGTTAATTTATATAAATTATAATAATGTCACCACAAAATAAATTTGCTATATTTGAAGAAGAAGTAAAAATATAAAGTTCAACATCTGTTCGGTATTCATAGTAATACTTTGTAGGTTTGACATTATTATCACCCAGCAAGGAAACCACCCAGTTGCTTCCTTCGATTATGATGTCAGCGTTATGTATCGAATTGTATTTTATCTATAATTGTGCAGACGGTTGTGGAAAATGGTGATTTTCGTACGACTCTAAAGGCTTGATTGGGCCTTTTTGCAACAAGGCCACTAGTGATGGCTAAAACCGGTTACACAATAACCGTTATCTGAGATATATATCTGATTGTATCAATGAGTGACAACTGATTTTTCGCAATTCACCGGGCGACCATCGGTACACCAGACAACAATTTAATATCAGTTACCAATCACCGTCAAAATCGAATAGCAATCGCTCTATCACACATACAATTACGATTTAGACCATCACTCGACGCTACAAGGTAAGTCAAGCTCTTATCATATCCTATATACCCTTTGATTCTAGTCCTTCAAAAATACAACACATATGGAACAAGGTGTGAATATTAAATAAATATACAACTACCAATAGATGTGATAGCCTATCTGGGTGCGAACGTTACATATTGTAAAGTGATCAAATTAAACCAGCCATACGAAAGGTCGTAAACTCTATGGACACCCAAAAACACTTCCATCCCTACTTTACTATATAAAAATATAGCTTCGTCTCTGTGAGACATCTATACTATAATATATCTTGAAAAATATGTATATTTTTCAATAAAATAATGTCGCCAACAGTGTTTTGAGAAGGATTGGAAAATAGTTAAGTTAAATTCATTTAAAATGATTGAAAAATTGTGGTACAGAGTAACTGCTGTGTCAATTTATAATAAAACAACAAACAACACTACACGTAAGATAATTTAAATAAATAATCGTAAGTTACAAGTTACTAACTCATGTTAGCTGGATCTTAATTGTAAAATATGTAATAAATAATAAATAAAAAAATAAAATTAAAAAAAGTAATGTAATCGTTGTCGCGCGCTAAAATAATATGTAAAAAAAATATCCCCCGCAAGGCTTCAGAGGAGAAACAAAATGCATCGCGGCGGATTAAAATTTCATCGCGGCGACCCCTAATAGCGTTCACCGCCCCTCAGCTCTCCGCGAGGTGTTTACGGTAAAATATTCATCGCGGCGGGGTAGCTGGTAAATAGGCCAACTCGCCTCCAACTCCTCGTTTGGGGGCGCTCGTCGTGGAACAGTTTTACATCTGATCTCCGCAGGTGTGCTTAAAAGGTGTACGCTGGATTATGGCGGTTGAAAAAGGCCCGTGATAATGTCTCAATGTGGAATAGACAAAGTAACTGACTCACTGAATAAACTGAACAGTCTATTACACAAAATACAAGAAATCACATCGAAGACCGTAAAAATTCTGATGTACCAGGCATACGTCGAGAGTAGAATAGGATATTTGACACCATTCTGGGGAACCGGAAACAAAACTAACCTAAACAGACTCCAACGACAGCAAAACAAAATACTAAAAATGGTCTACGATCTGAAATACCGGACACCAACAATTAAACATCGAAAGCATTAGAAAAATCGAAATACTTAAAATCATTCGCAGACTAGTAATTGGCGAAATACAAGACGAAGACATAAAATTACACAAAATAAACGAAAAACACCAACACAATACTATAGAATGGCGCAAAACTATCACATAACACACGCCAAAACAAAAACAGGACAATCTCGACTAATTTGCAACGGTTTAAAACTATACAACGACCTGCCACAACAGACCAAACGACTGACCACTGACAAATTCAAAACAGATGTGACAAAAATACTAAAACTCGGTCAACTATAAAAAAATTACTTTGTATCTAAATTATATT
>JADDOH010019386.1:0-25816 GCA_016648135.1 Agrypnia vestita
CTAACCTAACCTAACCTAACCTAACCTTACCTAACCTAACCTAACCTAACCTAACCTAACCTAACCTAACCTAACCTAACCTAACCTAACCTAACCTAACCTAACCTAACCTAACCTAACCTAACCTAACCTAACCTAACCTACCTAACCTAACCTAACCTAACCTAACCTAACCTAACCTAACCTAACCTAACCTAACCTAACCTAACCTAACCTAACCTAACCTAACCTAACCTAACCTAACCTAACCTAACCAACCTAACCTAACCTAACCTAACCTAACCTAACCTAACCTAACCTAACCTAACCAAACCTAACCTAACCTAACCTAACCTAACAAACCTAACCTAACCTAACCTAACCTAACCTAACCTAACCTAACCTAACCTAAACTAACCTAACCTAACCTAACCTAACCTAACCTAACCTAACCTAACCTAACCTAACCTAACCTAACCTAACCTAACCTAACCTAACCTAACCTAACCTAACCTAACCTAACCTAACCTAACCTAACCTAACCTACCCTACCCTAACCTAACCTAACCTAACCTAACCTAACCTAACCTAACCTAACCTAACCTAACCTAACCTAACCTAACCTACCCTAACCTACCCTAACCTAACCTAACCTAACCTAACCTAACCTAACCTAACCTAACCTAACCTAACCTAACCTAACCTAACCTAACCTAACCTAACCTAACCTATCCAAAACCTATTAGAGCGCTATCCGAACCTAACAAAACCTATCCAAAACCTATTCAAGGGCTATCCAAACCTATACAAACCTATCCAAACCTAACCTAACCTATCCTAAACCTATTAGAGGGCTATCCCGCCTAACCTAACCTATCCAAAACCTATTAGAGCGCTATCCGAACCTAACAAAACCTATCCAAAACCTATTCAAGGGCTATCCAAACCTATACAAACCTATCCAAACCTAACCTAACCTATCCGAAACCTATTAGAGGGCTATCCCGCCTAACCTGACCCGACCTCGCCTGACCTATCCTGGCCTAGGCCCGACCTGGCCTAGCCCGATAAACCTAAACCCCAAAAATCTAAAAAAACTAAAAAAAAAAAAAAAAAAAAAAAGAGTATTAAGGAGAAATAAGGAATGGAAGTACCGCCCGAGTGTCACGAAGACTTTTCAAAAAAAAAACTCAAAATCGGAGAAGTCCCTTTTTTCAAGTCTCCTATCCTTCGTTCTACGTTAGTCCAAATCTACCTGTCGTCGATCGCAGAGTGTCGTTGTGTCCCAATATGTATCTTTCGGATGAATTGTCGTACTTTCGCAACATTTTTTTTTTATTAAGTGCTCACGTTGGAAGATCTGTGAAGTGTATTGTCGAGTTCATCGAACCTCGTAGTGAAATAGAAGCAGTATCTTTATAGAAGTAAGCGACTATTTCATCTGTGCTTCTTTATCCCCAAAAAATATGGATCGTATACCCCTCCATACCCCCTTTCCCATTTTATTATTCTACAATCCCATAATTCTAATTTATCGGTTACCGGCAATTCGCGTCGGGAACATGCGTACTCATTTATAAACATATCAAATGTTATTTTAGTGAATAATATAAGTTAAAAATATTTATATTTATTCGACTTAAGAATTGATAAAAAATACACTGAGTTCACCGCACCGGAACGCGCGTTAATTATTATTTTAGCATCGTATGGGAAAAATTAAATTTAATTTTAAAATGTGTACTGCCTTTTGATTTCTTTCTTGTGTACCTACTTTTTAAAATACTTTTTAAACTGTAAAGATGTCTCTTCGTTCTTACTTTTTTTTAATGGTGCTATGCACGTGTACACACAAATAAACACTTTAAATATTAAAATTTTATTAATAAATTAAATCACTGGACATGAATTGAATCGGAGCACCAAAAGTTTATCTTATGCCTTCTTACTTTTTATTTCGCTTTATATATCTGCTTTATACCGTTGCTATATCATATATATTGTATATGATATAGCAAAGGTTCTCGATTCTCTATCTTCTAAGGTCGATTCTATGTCGCTTGTCAAAACAATTTTGGCTGCCCGTCATCGTTTATATACAGCAATGTTGGTCCGCGATACATCGATAATGTTCTACCGATTTCTCCATATATTTTCAGTAATTTTGGTTTCTTCGTTGAATGCTCTAAATACTTCTAATAATAAAAATAATAATATTTGGACAATTTATGTAGCGCCGTTTTCGCGAATACTCACCTCAAGGGCGCTTTACGCAGAAAATTATCTTAGAAAACAACTTACTGCTAAAAATAGTTATTTACTCTTACTTATTCACTAGATGGCATGCAAGAAATTGAATTAAAGTTTAATGATATGATAGTTCGGAGTGCCTGGAAGAATTATGTGTTTTCACGGAGTGCACATTAGGAGTGGAAAACAATAGCTAGTGTTGTGGTCTGATTCTATAGGTTTCAATAGGATTGTCTAAATAAATGCGTCTTGGGTTGTTTTTTGAACTATGGTAAGCTGTCTGTTTGTCTCACTTCATTAGGTAGTTTGTTCCATAACATAAGCACGATCACTGAAATTAGTTTCGTGGACACGATTTACTTCAGCTAACCTATTTGTATTAGATATTGATGCTGAGCGAAGTGTTGGTTGTCTGTTATTTGCGGAGAATGGAATGCAGAAGTCGGTTATGTATTGAGGGGCCATGTTGTGAATAGCCTTGAATATTGTAAGGCAAAGCTTATATTCAATCCTCACTGGACGTAAATTCTTATTTCCAGAAGGCGGTCAGAGAGCCAAGCGGCAGTCCTTCGCTCTGGTGGAGAGGTTCCGCCCCCAGGCGCTGGCTCCGGGGGCCGCCCTGCAGCTGTGGTGCGGGGCGCGGGGGGCCGCCCGCCTGCTGTGGGCGCGGGATGGAGCCCCCCTACCCCCTGCCACCACCCAGCCCCTGCAGACGCTGCTGAGGGCCAGCTACAACATCTCCCGGGCGCTGCCCGAGGACGCGGGGACCTACTCTTGCACGGCCGTGACCACCAACAACGAGACCATCACTCACGAAGCGAGGATAGACGTATACGGTGAGATATTTAGCCCTATTTTATTTCTTCCTGTAATGTCTGTATGACAGTGAATGGACACACTTCTAACTCAGAATCGTTTTATGAGGAAAAGCTCCAATAACGATCCTTCTCATTCATCGCCTGTTTGACAATTTTTAACACCAGTATCCATGTTCCTCCACCTTAATTAATAAACCAGCGCGAGGCGGTACGGCTGTAATACTAAACCATTCACTTTTCGGCTCAATGGGGAAAAAGGAGTATTTCGTCGCTGTATATACAGGGATATATATACAGCGACGAAATATATATACGTCGCTGTATATATAACCTCGCAGGACTATATTCCTGCCTCGATTATGAGTCGTAAATTTTCAAGCTATTATGACCTAATATCAATAGTTACTTACTTAAAAATTGATTCCCTTTAATACAAGTCAAATAAAAAAATAAAAACCTTCGAATTCCAATTGGAAAACATTCCAATTAGAATTTTTTCAGGGTTTTTATCATTTTATTTAACTTGTATTGAAACGAATGAATTTTTCGTAATCGATATGTGTTACTGTAATGATAGTCCAACGTTTTACAAAAAATAAGTCAGAAATATTGAAAAAAAATGTAAACTTTGATGTCGCATATCTCCATAACTATTGATATCAGGTCATGGTAGCTTGAACATTTTTGACTCATAATGAAGACAGGAATATAGTCCTTGCGAGGTTATTAATGTTTTATAAATAACCCTTATAATAAAGCCAATGTGCCGTTTAGTACATTCTGAGATGAACGAATCAATTTGTCAATTTTTCATATAAATAATGGAGATATATATACTAAAAAAAACCATTGCCGTTCATCTGGAAAGTCTACCTAGTAATTATTTAAAATATTATTTATAAATCTAGTCTGTGCAATTATTTTTTAAAACCGTTTCAATCGTTTATCTCATAATGTACCAATACCGCACATAGGATTAATTATATATACAGCGACAATTTATTTATTTGTTGAAAAAAATATGTTAAAAAAAACAAAAAACATCCTACCCAAGCAAGCAAAACCACTTCCTAATTATTGTAGGTAAATATTTTGTTTTTTGTTTTTTAGGTCCTCCCTACATCCGCCCGATGGGCCCTGTGAAGGCTCTAGTTGGGACCAGGGTGTCTGTTTACTGCCCTTACTACGGCTACCCCATTAGGTAGGTTATAACCTGTCACGTAAAGTGTATATATTGCTAATATTCATCGAATCATGCAGTGACATACCTTCATACTGCCAGCCTATTTAATATGTGAAAATTCATTTTTCAAAAATGATATCAAAATGTGATGAGTATGGCATTATATTATGTTATAAAATACAAATTTTATTGATATTTATGTTCCACAGAAATTTCAGAATAAAAAACTTTATCTAAAAGTAATCAGTTAATTTTAAATTATTTTAATTAGAACAAGGAAGTAGGTATGATTACAACTATTTATTTATCAATTTTTTTAATATATGATAACAAATATCAAATGTTCATAATAAAATCGATTTTTTTGTTAAGAAGCATTACGAATTTAGGTATAATTATTAATTTTATAAATTTGGATGTACCTAGGAGAAAATCTCTGAAACCGTTTTCAAAAATTCTTTCACCAATATTTAGAATGGTCCTCCAGGGTGGACATAAGGTCTTTTCATAATTATGTTTGTCAGTACCTTTGATGCATGCGATATCAGACTTAAGGTTCTGTGCTGCTCGCATTTAGTTGTGCCAGGTTTCTTTGGTAGTGTTTTTATTAGGCATTTAGTGAAATCCTTAGGTATGTCGTGGCTGGGGAGGAATGTATGAAAACGCTGGAAACTAATAATTAGCGATTTATTAATTAATGATTAATTAATTATTTTATTTACAAATTCACTTAACACGAATTAAATTGATCTTAACGATTGCTTAAATCACACTATTTCGTAATGTATCACTCGTATATGAACATCGTATTATCGTTGGGTAGCACTCTATTTATCACTTGTAGAACATTCAATTCTGGAACTTAGTATTCATCGCTTATTTTCAACTTACGTAGGTTAGGTACTTCGCTCGATCGTTTCGCTCTGTCGCTTCGCATTTCACGATATCTGTAGTTTGTTTCGCTCTGTCGCTTCGCAATTTACAACTGGCCACACCTGGCCGTCATCCCCGACTCACTTTGCACTGAACGATCTGTCAAAAGCGCGACAACAACTTGCGCCGCGGCGTAGTTCCGTATGTTGGTATTTATGTTCGTACTTTCTAGATTATTACGGTTTTTAGGAGAAGGGTCTCGTCGCTTTTCGGTTATTCTAGGCATTTCTGGACGTTTATAGATGATTCCCAAAGGTTTTAGGTAAATGTAGACCGTTCTATATCCTACGATATTGTTGCTCCAAGTGACGTATTACCAGGGTTTCAGACAGTGCGTCACTTTTTTTAAGCATCTCGTTACAATATCTAGTAAAAATTAAAAATAACTTACCGAAATACCCGGTACACAGAAATGTATGTACCATTGATTCGGTAATGGAATTTAACCATGTTTGCAATTATTTCGGTTTATGAAAACCAGTAATGCTGCCCCACATTACTGAGTCCATCATCAGTGCTGTTGTGTTGCTGTGGGTTTTGATGTTGTGGTTAAGTATTGGCTTATAATACCGTGTCGAAAGCTTTCGATATCAAAACATCACCCGCAAAGGTCGTACACACATAGCAGAATACCCAAGAAGGCTTTATGTTTTTGATCTAGTCCCATCATGGTCAAAACGTGCGTGCGAGTTATCTCGCTAATTACCTGCTGTGAGTATAAAGTTTGGTAATTTAACTGGATCGTGGCATTAACCCCTTGCTTACCGAATTACTCAAAATACGAAATTGGATATAAAATTAGAAAAATCCAAAATATTCAAAATTCGGCAATAAAATATTAAAAGAAGAACTGCTTAAAATATACATGAACTCTTCAAGAAGCAAGACATTATGCCCATTAATACAATTAATTACACGATCAGTGAAGATGGAACTATAAGCATAGATTTATTCATAAACATAGTACCAGATTTACGGTTAAAGAAAGACTACAAATACCGAAGGTCATTAATAAGTATGGACAAAGAACACTGGAATATGTCATACCAATAATATTTAATAAAATCCTATGTCATGTTAAAAATAACTTTAATAAAAAAGGTCTAAAGACAGAATTGATGAAAATGTTATTAAATACAAGAGACTTTTTTTGATTTTGGTAATTTTGTATTGTTGATTTGAATTAAGTTTTTAAGATTAAGGTATTTAATTCATATGTATGTATTCTGGTGTTTATAATTTACAAAGTATATATGTACATACATATATATTGATGCACCTACAGACAAGTTCATGTGATGTTTTGTGGGTCTGATATGTAAAACTAAGATAAATGATAAATAAATAAAATAAATAAGATGACATTTTCTTTTTTTAAATAACCAGGCGGTTATTTAAAACATTCTCTGCGGGGATAGGCAGAGAGGAGAGAGTACCATACTTTTCTGTCCTGACACACAACTCTCGCCTCTTCTACATCTTCGCATGCAAGCTCGACTATTGTTGAGAATCCTAACAGGACCATCTTCCAGTATCTAATTAACCCGCTCATTGTCCTTTCTTTCTGGCGCCGTCAACACTCCGTCACATATCTTTCTTACCATTCTCTCCTCACTCATTCGCTTAACATGCCCAAACCAGTTAGTGACCCTTTTTCATTCTATTTACTATGCTAAGAACAGATTTACAATATTTTCTAATTTGTACATTATTTGTTCTAAATTACATTAAATCAGAATACAATGTAAAGTATTTTTATGAATAACATATTTTGAACAAAAAAAAACAGTAGTTAGTATTTTGATAAAATAAAAATGATAAATTATGAACGTATGAACATCAAAATAATAACTCAGTCTTTATTATTGTTATTAACATAAATGTTTTTTGGAACACATATTATAATATATAATACCACCTCTACATAAGTAGTTTAATGGCTAGCTCTGTGGCCTTTGTTCGATTTTTTTTTTAAATTTACGAATCAATAAAGTGTAACACAGTTTATTGATGCGTATTTTGTTTCATACTTCAAACAAGTTACATTCATTGCACCCCTTATATACTAGCAGAAGCACACCACCAGATACCATGCGTAACAGCCCTGAGAATAGATTTTGATTCTGAGATTTTCGACTCGATTCAATCTATGATATACTAATTTGGCTCTCTTAAGCTGATTAGGAGACCACTCTCGATTATCGTGGTCCCGTATAGAGAACACGTCTCAAATATTCGTCATCTCGAGCTTCACTTGACGCTTTTGTGTGTGCTTTGATCATCTCTTTCGCACATGCACCTTCAAGTATATCTGAGTGTATTAGTATTAGAGTACTGAGGTTTAACAAAACTACATTTGTGGGGTATAAAAGCAAAGGCAGCAATATCCAAAAAAAAATTAATGCTGTCATCGAGGATTACTAATTTATTATGTACTGAATTCGACATTTTATAGAAAACATGGCCTATAAATTTATAGGATACATGATTTTGGAAGAGATAGGTGCATAAAATATAAAATTCAATACAATTTGAATTAGTCATCCTCGGTGACTGCGTTCAAAACATTTTTTTAATTTTTTAGATATTGCTGCCTTTGTATTTATACCCCACATATATTATCTTACATTGGAATTATAATTTCATGATTGAACACCTAATGTTACAACGCGAAATTGCACTGCAAGTAACGAATACACGTAAGAATTTTTCCCAAGATGCCAGCCATTAAACATATATAGAATGGCTGAACCTCGAAAAGAAACGTACAATAATAGATATCATACATGTGCTGCCATCTATGTAGAAAAAATCAATTCTCTACATTTGATACTCAGAAGTCCCGACAGAATTTCTGAATGGTTGATTATTCAGTTTCATATTTTGTTTCCGAGAGAGTGTTGATGGTAAATAAAGGGTTAAAACGTTAATGATGTATTTGAAGAGTAACCCGGGAGGCTGAGCAAATATCTGAGGGGTCTAATCCCCTAACTTCCAGCCAAGTCCCAAGTCACCATTATTACGAACAGGCGTGACACCGTGTCGTGGTGATTCGAGCTTTTATAGCTCTACGCGATGCATCATAATGAAACAGAAAATTTTAAAATTAATATTATTTTCATAAAATGATTGTCACGAAACATGGCTGCGGGAGGCAAATGAAACCACTCAGCGATTTATTAATTAATGATTAATTATTTAGTTTAATTGATAAGTCACTTAACACGAATTAAATTAAAATACAACATGTTTTTGAAGTCACATTATTTTCCAATTTATCACTCGACTTTGAACTCTTTATTATAGCTGGGTAATACTTTATCATTCGTCATAATATTCAATTCTCGCACATATTTATTTCACCACTATCGGTAATAACTCGCTCGATATCTATCGCCCCGAAATTCCACGACTGCTCACACTGGCCATCGTCCGCGGCTCACTTATCACATTGAAATGTCAAAAATAACTTTCTCGCCGGGGCGTAGTCCAGCTATTTATATCCAAAGGCCGGTTTTTCGAACCTCATAGATTATTCTAGTGTTTAGGAGAAGATTCCCTTCACTTGTAGGCTGTTCCAGGCGTCTCTCGAGGGTTGTATGAGGTTTTATGAGAATGTGCTAGAGTACTCCATGTTATTGTCGTTATCGACAAATTACCAGAGATTCTTAAGTAATCTCTTTAACCATTTCGTTACATTATTCTTAAAAATACACAAACATGCAGTCAAAATTTAACAGTTATAAATTGACGTTTTTCCCACACAGGCCACTCATATTAAGTTGTTTCTCTTTCTGCATTCACTCTGTCTAACATTTTTTCTATCACATTGGTCTTTCTATCCTCTATCATCCTCTACATTCTATCCTCTTGGACCCGGATTCAGAGTCAAAATTTAGATGATTTAAAGGTTAAAGTACGCCTTAAAAAGCGTAAAATGCAGTGCAAAATAACACTTTTAAGGCGTACATTAACCTTTAAGTCGTCTAGTATTGACTCGAATTCGGGCCTTAGTGCCGAATGGCATTCCTACTTTGAAATTGACACCCTTCGCATGGTATTCCTACATCCACACTATTAATTTGCCATATTTCTAACCGGAGAATGAAGAACAATCCACATTATCTATCTTATTAACCATCGTACCACACTTTTCTATCCTGACACATAACTCTCACCTCATTCACATTTATATATCTTCGCATGTAAGCTCGACGATTGTTGATATTTCTAACAGAACAATCTTCTTTTTCTGGCGCCATCAACACTTGCGTCATACACCTTTCTTACCATTATTTTCTCATTCATTCGCTCAACGTGCCCAAACCATCTGAGCGACCCTTTTATGATTCTATTGAGTATGCAAAGATCAGCTTTACATTTATTTATCATAAATGGATTTGCCACATATACATCTAAGTGATCTTATCTCCGTTGCATTCAGTCTGCTTTCGTTCCTCTTCTGCTGGCTCCAGGCTTCACTTCTGTTTGTCAGTGTTGGTACCAGAAAACCATTGTGCACCATTGGTCTTGCCTCGGCACTCATACTTCTATTATAAATTATTGCATTCAAAGCATCGAATTGATTTCATGTATCTCTCTTACCATTCTTTCCTCATTCATTCGCCCCACATGCCCAAACAGTGAATGCCCAATAAAGACTTCCACATACGCTTTCCCGTATAAATAAATTATTCGTCTCCATGAGACATTTTTAATTTAGTTAAAATAAATTATAAAAGTCTCGCAGAGACGAAGCTAAATGTATGAGAAACTGTAAATTGGTTTCCATTTCTCATAAGCTTCAAGTATTTATGTTTTTCTGTAAGGTTTCTTTCTTTGCATGTTTTCAATATGGAAACTTGCTTGTACGTCCTTGCATCCACGTTTAGTACTGGAAACAATTTAATTGTGTTTGGAGGTCTTTTATATGATGACCCAGGGCTTACAACCTGTATGAGCTGGTTTAAGTTATCACTCTACACAATGCAAAGTTCACCAATTCGTATAATATCAAATTTTTGAAAGTTGTATATATGATCCAAACTTAAACCTTCCAAACTGGTGCTAGAGACATCTGTAGTCCTTCTCATAAAATAGTGTACATACATTTAAGAGCTAGTGATGATACCTCTATATTTTTTTTGCATTTAAAAAAAAATTAACTAATATTTAATACTAGCTTATCCGATTCTTAATAACTTTAAGTCATATTTTATGAATTTGTTCATTAACTTTAATATATAGACATTTATCGTCATGGACTTTTTATAGAAATATTAAAGTTCTACAACTTCTCTATAGAAAGTATTTAAATATCTCTTACTCTTAGGGCAGCGTTCGTGAAAAACGCATCGCTCGACCATTTTTTCGTTGACTTGAGTTGTAAATTAGGTCACCACGAAAAGCTATTTTATTTTAACGAGATGATATTATATAGCCTACGTTCCCCCTGAAAGTCCATTCTAAATATTGGAGAAAGAATTTTTAAAATCGGATGAGTAGTTTCAGAGTTGGCTCCTACATCCAAACTTATAAACTTTACCTCTTTATATACAAGGTTATTAGGATAACATTAATAACCACGAAGGACTATAATCCTGCTTTGATTATGAGTCGAAAATTTTCAAGCAACCATGACCTAATATCAATAGTTATGGAGATATGCGACATCTAAATTTGCATTTTTTTTTCATATTTCTGCCTCTTTTTTGTAAAACGTTGGACTCTGATTATAGTAACTTATATCGAAAATGAAAAATTCATTCCCTTTAATACAAGTCAGATTAAATAATTAAAACCTTCAAATTCCAATTGGAATCTTTGCAGGGTTTATATCATTTTATTTAACTAGAATGAAGTTTTCGTAATCGATATAAGTTACGGTAATGATAGTTCAACGTTTTGTAAAAAGTTAATCAGAAATATCGAAAAAAAAACTCCACAACTATTGATATTAATTAGGTCAAGGCTCCTTAAACATATTTGACTCATAATCAAGACAAGAGTAAAGACCTGCGCGGTTATTACTGTTTTCCAAATAACCCTGTTTCAGCATATATTAATACTAAATATATTGACATGATTTCAAAATATATCAAAATAATTCCGCACCAGCAAAACGACCCTCAAATCATCTATTCCGTCTTTATGTTGGTCCACGGTGTGGTTTTCAAGTTTGTAATAACTCCGTCTGACGTCTCTGCTCGCAATTTCCTGTTATTATTCGATAGCCAACAATGACAATTCGATTTCCTCTCCCTCCCCCGCGTCTCGCCCGGCGACCCCCGTCACGGTGTCTCAGCAACCGAACAGTTTATCCCATTCAAATGTTAATTCCGAATCAAAACCTTTTCGGACAGGCCACTGCCTCCGGACACTGTAAAGGACTTAACCCTTCCGTGCCCAGCGCTCACACAGACCCGCAGAGCCAATCGAACCTGAAATATTTCCGTCAATGCAGGAATGTCGAATGACATTGTCACGGGATCGTGGCAATCACAAAAATCATTAAAATTTTCTTATTTTAAATTATTTTTTTATTTTTTAACAAACAGACCGGTCTTTATGACCCTAATAGATGGTCCTAGAGTGACATTAAAGTACAAAGTATGAATATTTTGTGAACATATGAATACGGTACAGTTACACAATACACTTTTTACAGTTAATTTATAATGATATAATATTATATATAATATATAATAATATAATGAGTAGCCTGTTGGTCTTGTGGTTAGGACTCTCGCCTCGTGATCCGAAGGTCGCGTGTTCGAATCTCACTCCAGACCAGCAAGTTAGTCCTATTTTCATAGCACAAGCGTTTAGCTTAGTTTGAAAATAGTAAGAATATTGATGTGACACGTATTCCGTGTTCGCATCTCTATTTTTTTTTTTTTTTTTTAAATAATAATGTAAAATAATTAATGATAAAATAAATTGAGAATAATATTCAGACTAATGAAAATCACTAAATACAATTATAGGAATAAGTTCCAGGTTATAGTTTTTTGTGAATAAATATGTTTATATACAGGGTGCGACCGAGCTAGTCCAAAATACTTTATAGGTAGATAGATTCCTGCTTTGATTATGAGTCTAAAATTTTTAAACAACCATGACCTAATATGAATAGTTATGGAGAGAGGCGTCATCAAAGTTTGCATTTTTTTCAATATTTCTGACTTATTTTATGTAAAGCGTTGGATTATCGTTACAGTAACTTATATCTAAAATGAAAAATTCATTATCTTTAATAAAAACTAATGAAATGATAAAAAACCTTCCAATTCCAATTGGAATTTCTGCAGGGTTTTTATTATTTTATTTAACTTTTATTGAAATGAATGAATTTTTCGTAATCGGTATAAATTACTGTAATGATAGTTCAACTTTTTGTAAAAAATAAGTCAGGAATGTTGAAAAAATGCGAACTTTGATATTGCATAACTATTTATATTTGATCATGGTTGCCTGAACAGTGTAAACTTATAATCAAGGCAGGAATCCACCTTTTAAGTATTGTAGACTAGCTCTGTTACACCCTGTATATACCCTGCATGGTTAATATAAGTTTATAATAAAATTGTACCATTAACTAAATAAAGACACATAAATAAGAATAACAGCAGTGCTGCGGAAAGGTAGTTGCCGTCACGGTATTGTAAGGGTTAATAAGAATTCATGAATTTTGACTCTACGTGCCATCAAATATATTCATGAAGGGCGAGCAAAACGGTACAGCGACAGTCACTTTGCGTCAAAGTTGGTCCAAGATTTTGTTCGCCAACTCCATTGTCCACGGCTAAATTCAATTCAAAGTTTCACACATTTTACGCTAGTCTTTGAGCTAGTTCAGACAACAGCAGATACCATGCAGAGAGTTGTGAATGAAAGAAGCTTAACTTTTAATGCTGGGTGTAACAGAGCAAGTCTATAATACTTTACAGGTATTGCAAACAAGACGAGTCAAAAATGTTTCAACCTTAAGAGGCCCCAGTACACGATTTTCGTATTTGCTAAATTTAACGTAAACTTGTTAAATCATTTTGCAAAACCCATAGATAAACAGGGTTGTAATCAATTTTATTATGATAGATCCATTTATTCTTGAAGCATTTCCTTAAAAAAATATGAAAAAATATATTGTTGTAACATCAAAAAAATTATAACCCCGAAATACTACTTTAGTTTTCATGCAATGGAGTTGTCTTTGGTACACTAATCTCGTATATTTTCAAATTAAGACCATATATTTTATTTACAAATTGATTGTATAAAGTTTCACAGAGAAGTGGTGCTATTCAGACATTAATATTTTTCGACAAGTTGTTAAATATATCGTTTTAAAAAAGACAAAAATTAAATTTTCTCTTTCCTATATTGCAGTAATCATAAAACCATTAAAACATCGATTATTTTAATTAAATTTTACATGCGTACTAAGAAAATTTCACTGTTATTAATAAGAAAATATTCAGACATTATTAAAGAGTTTAAACTTACAATGTGCAATTTGTTACTTATTAATTGTACATTGTAAGTTTAAACTCTTTAATAATGTCTGAAAGAAATTGTTACATTGTAAGTGCCCAAGAAATACAAAAAAAAAACAAATATTCAAAAAATTATACCTCATACTCGAGAATTCGAATAAATTAAATCACTTAGGCCCGGTTGTTTCAAGTTCGATCAAAGTAAGCGGTCGATTGAAGCATAGATTTTTACGAAAACGGATCGTCTGATTGGTGGAGAACGTAAAAATCTATGCTTTAAAAGAACGCTTACTTTAATCCAACTTGAAACAACCGGCCCATAGTCTGTTAAAGATCATTTTTCTTTCAAATCAGACTCGGTTGGACAATTATGGAGCTAATCAAACATTTTTGATTTATCACATATTAATCTTCTTTTCTAATGGCTCTACAGTTTATATCAGTCCTCACTACCAACTCCTCCTGTCTCTGGCTGCGGTCCTCCATTCTGTCATCCGCAGTCGTTGATCCGCATCTCTTCTGACCTCGTCTTCCCATCGCAGCCTAGGCCTGCCGACTCTTCTTCTTCCATCCGGATGTCCCTCGAGGATCCTCCTGGGTATCCGTGATGACGGCATTCTCTACATGGCCCCGCCCATCTCAGCCTACTCAGTCGAGTGTGTTCGGAGCTATGAAAATATTATATTACTCGTCGTTGTATCCTCTTCTGCAAGTTTCGCCGTCTTTCATGGGTCAAGGGATTTTGCGTCGCACTCTTTTCTCAAATAGGTCCAGCATCTCCGCAGATTTTGCTATCATTGTCCATGAAGTATCTTATACCCTTCATTAAACAAAAACTCTAGTTTGATGTTCTTCAAGATTCTAATTTTTCTAATTCTAATTTTAATTTTATTTGTCTTGTTTTAAAGCAAACGATTTTATAAAATTCGATATAAGTTACATTAAAGTTTGTCCAACGTTTTACAAAAATACAAACTTTGAATTCGCTTATGCCTGACATTCGATTGATTGATTTCGACTCATAATTTCGGCTGGAATCTACTCATTTTTAATTTTTTAGTGTTTATTGTTCATTTTCATTTTTAGTGTTTTTGAGTACCTACCTATATTTCACCCTTTAAATAAATACATATTTTTTTAAATACTGAAAAGTGAAGAATTAATTGTCAATTTTCAAAATGATTAATTTTCTAGCTATTTTCAAACGAAGCCAAACGTTTGGCTATTGAAAATAGGACTAACCTGGTGATTTCTTAGGACGAGGTTAGATGACAATACCCCTAGTGGTTTGATCACCAAATCAACAAACAACAAATTTAAGTGTACATAAAAGATCAAAATAAGCAATCAATTTCGCGTTCTTACTCGAGAAATACTTAATCTTAACACTTTTTGAATGACATGTTAATTTAAAAAATCTTGATCTATTTTTTCAATTGATTCAGCAACATTGTAGACTGACATTTAAAAAAATATATATTGATTGTATTATTTGTATAGATCTACTTCTTTTCTTTGATTAATTACACCAACATGTTTCAGAAAAACCTTTTCATCGTCAGAGTGTTGTATAATATGTCAAAATATCAGATTGAAATGTCTTTTGTTTCTTGTTTTTCTAAATTATTTGAAAAATTATTTTTAAATATTATTACTGAAGTTCTTGATTACTCGCATTTATTGGAAACATTTTAATAATTGGGCTAGAAGTTAAATTTAATTAATTATAAATAATATTTTGTTTACATGCTTTACTTATTTCTAATGATTCTAAATTATTCAATTTCAGACCAAATTTATTTATGTGTAAAATAGAAAGTCCTAATTTTTTTATCAAAACAGTGATCATTTTCTAATAACCTTGACGATGAAAAGGTTTTTCAAATAAAAGAAGTACATAGATATATTCAAATAATACAATCAATATTTTTTCTTATTTATCTAATTTTATTATTATTTTTTTTTTATTATATTTTCATTTTTACATATTACCTACAGTACTCCCAGAACCTGCATACTTAAATATGATACGTGTCAGGTTGATACACAAGTATATAGTATAACAGGGATTAATTTTGGGTTGATCATCTCATTCTATTATCATCTGTCTTGTTTTTATATAGAGCCAATGATAGCGCGAATGAGAGGGAATTTTTTTTTCTTTTGAGTCATGAAACCTCTCGCCGGTTGTACTTATTTAACATAACATTTTAGTTAATTAGTTTAACATAACATAACATATATTAACTTTTTAGAAAACTTTACAATTGCTTTAATGATCCTTATAAATTAAATCATATGATACGAACATTTATAAATTTTGTAGTGGTAGATATGCTTTCAAAAAAATATTTATAAATTACCTTTTTTAATTTCAGTAAAATTCAATGGGAACACAATGGAAAAATTATTGGAAACGACTACAATATTCCTCCTGTAAGATACAAGAGATCTCTTGATATCAAAAATTCTGTCACATTCTTAAAAAATCCAGAAACAGTGCCATTAAAACGAAACAAAATGAATGCACCAAAACTAGAAAATGGTCATTCGCTTACAAGAGTAAGAAGAAGCTTCTCTTCCAACCAGAATGGAGTGCTGGTGATCGAGGATGTGAAATCGGAAGCCTCGGAAGGCCTGTACACTTGCTCAGTTTCTAATCCTTCTGGAGAGATGGCGCGAAGGGCTTTTGAGCTGATCGTCATGGAGCCACCGGTGATTGAAGACTTCAGCTTCGGGCAGAACCTCCAGGAAGGGCAGATAGCCCAGGCCACCTGCAGCATCAGAGGAGGAGACACGCCCATATTTTTTACTTGGTTAAAGGATGGTCTGCCGATTCCAGCTAATTTAAAGGTATGTAAATGTTTTCATTTTTATTTAAGTAAGAAGAAGAACGTTGCAACTTTGCGTATGATATAATTATTTTTTTGGAAGTCAATGAGTAGCTATACGTATGTGATTAAATTTATGTTTTTTTTTAGTTACAAAACTTTATTATACAGAAAGAAAATAAAAGGCAAAAAAAATTGATACGTGTACGCGTGTTTAAATTAGTGCTTCTTTGACCAGCATAAAAAAAAACATGTGCTGTGTTGTATATCTTACGTTGGAACATAGCTGGACATGACACAAACTAGAATTGCCATCAATGACAGTTCCCCGTCAACGGATAAAAAATCTATGACAGTATTACAATTAAAAAGAGATGTGCGTATGTTAAATAACTTCATGGAGAAAATAAATAATATTTGAAGCTCCCAGAGCATATGAAATTTTCAAAACACCACATTCAAACTTGTCACTTATAAGAATTACTATTGCTTAAATATCAGTCGAAAAAATCACCATCATAGCTTTTAATTGGCGAGTCATGACTTCACGGTGTGAAAACGTTCCAGTTGCATAATGCGCGGTTTTTTGTTGCATCCTAAAATTTCAACCGAAACCTAAACAGCTCTAAACATCCTTTAAGAAGTATTACTTCGAAAATAAAATAAAAATTCCGCGCGGAATATATTACACATTTTTTAAACCAAGCAAACTTAACTTGTGTTCATTTCTAAAATTATAAAAAGAGTCTATATAGTACACAAAGTGATTTTATTCATATAAAATGGTCTATATAACACTGTGTACCATGTGTGGTATTGTATTTTTCGTGATTTCCGAATTTTCCCGCAATCCGACCTCAAAAGTGGAAAAAGGGTCTATATTCATCTGGCAGTAACAAATCTGACGATGCCGTCACGTGTCGACGATGTCACTGGGATCGTTTAACAACATGAATAAACAAAGAAAACATAAAATGAATGTCTTTAATTAGCAATTGGATATCAGAAAATAAAAATAATACTGAAATTCTGAAAATAAAAATAAAACAGAAATTCGAGTTATTTTGTTTTGGTGTTTTTTCTCTCTCCTGTAAAATTTTGATTTTGCTTTTACCCTTTTTATAGGAAAGTATTCAATTTTTATTTCCATACAGATCATCGATTTCTGTGGTTTCGCCTTCTTCCTGAATGGCAGTCTCACTATTTGTTTTCCTCTTGCATCATACTCGCGCTTATATCATTTGCATAATTTTTTCTTAAAAATGCTGCCGGTAATTTTCAGTGAATAGAGTGGATATAGGCTATATATTATCCCGTTAAAATAAAAGGGATTTCCGTGGTGACCTATTTTACAACTAAAGTTGACCAAAAAAATGATGCGTTTTTTAAAAACGTTGTCTTAACGATGAGATATATTTAAATACTTTCTATTGAGGAATATTAGAACTCAAAAAGTTATGTAAAAGAAGTCACGACATATCTATATTTTAAAATTAATACATAAATTTATAAAATATGACTAAAAGTTACTAAAAATCTACGCGTGCGAAGCCGCGCGGGTACTGTTAGTATTATATATTCTTGTAGCCTTATTTTGCAGTACTAATCACTGCATAGCAAGGTTTTGATAACGTAAATAATAAAAGTTATAATAATAATAATTAAATAATAATGTCAGGGAATCGTGGCAAACAAAACACTAATTACTTAATTAAACAAATTCACTGGACACGAATTTAATCCGAGCACTGTTTTTGATTTCACACTAAATTTCGTAATTTGCGCTAATTATCGTTCTATATGCCGTTTCTACGCAGTTATATATAGGAGTGGAGTATATAGAAAAGTGGAGTATATAAAGAGAATATAGAAGACTACACTCCATTGTCCTGGCGCTTCCTTTCTGCCTTGTTCACTTTCACATATCTTGTCATACGATCAACAATCCCATCACAAGATTTCGTCACACATATAATATGTAGTGTACTGATCCTAACATTGATGCTGATATTCTTACAGGTACCTTATCATCGTTCAAAAATTCACTCATACCCAATATCCATTTTCTAAACGATGATCTGAACCTACAGATCTATTGAATCAATTATTTATTTACATATTCCCATTTTATGACACTACATTCAAACACTGAATATATAATACACATAAATGTACATGTAAAGTATACATAAATGTAAAAATACATGATGCCAAAGCGTGCCGAAGACACTTGTAATTGAGATAATGGGCATTTATATTATTATTAGAGTATCATGTACCTACCCATTATCCTGTCTCTAATAAATATATATAAAAAAAAAACAATTTTCGCTTGTTGAACCATTCTCCAATATTCGTTTTTTCTAGCTCTGCCAAGTCTGCAGTGTTTATATAGGGAACAATAATAAATTATACACAATTTCACATGACTTAGACATCTTCCAATTCTTCCCAAAAGCGACACTTTTTAGGCAATCTTTTAAATGGCGTTTCTTACATTTTTCGAAGGTCCTAATGACAACTTCGTCTGCATAAGGTTTCCATGTTATTCCAATTTTTGCGAACACACGTGTAAAATAAGGTTTATTCGCTTTTTTCTGAGGTCTAGCAATTTCACTCTCTGGAATAACACGCCATATCACGTTTGTTCTAATAACATTACCTCCAGACAAAACAAACACTCGCGCAGTCACTGAAATATATCATCATTTATTATTTCTACCAAAGCTTCCCGCGAAGATATTCACATAAAACATAAAATGCTGAATTTATTTTGCGTATAACTTTAACTCTTGTTCGTTTTTTTTTAAAATTAAAGTTGATTTAAACAGGGCTGGATTTGGGCTTAAAATAAAATAAAAACAAGTCTTCCTAATAAAACTTAAATTTTTTCAATAATATTATATAATATAACTAAAAATATATTTAAAAAATTCAACTTTGTTTACTATACTATTTATATACATGGTTATTTGTGAAACACTAATAATCTCGCAGGACTATATTTCTGCTTTAATTATGAGTCGAAAATGTTGAAGCAACCGTGACCTAATATCAATAGTTATGGAGATATGCGACATCTAATTTTGCATTTTTTTTTCAATATCTTTGACTTATTTGATGTAAAGCGTTAGACAATCATTATAGTAACTTATATCAAATATGAAAAATTCATTCCCCTAAATACAAGTCAAATAAAATAATAAAAACAACAATTGGAATTTCTGCAGGTTGTACAGACTTGTATGGGAGACACCGCATGGCACCGCATTTTCGCGCAGTTTTTTCATTCACAAAGTGTTTTGCGTTCATAAAAATAGATTTTAATACGGAAAAGTACGTTGTTGAAATAGAAAACTTCCCAGATTTGTGAAGTTGAAGTGAAGTGAACAGAACATGAAATCTAATGAGTACAGTAATCGCATTTTAAAAATAAAAATGTGGGAAGAAATAGTTTATATCTTCGGAGGAATGTTTGAAGTCACTTCAGTTATTTCTCCTCTAATTTTGTCTACTAATTTATCGAAGAAAACTGTAGACATTCTCGTATAGTTGAAAAACTTTTGTTGAAAAACAAATTTTCTCAGATCTCTGTAAAATATTACAAAGGCTCCATTTGTATTTCTTTGTTGGAGCAAAGGATGGACCCAGTATCTCGGTTTTCGTTTGCGACGCCTTTTATATCCCTTTTTCACTGTGAACCTGTACAAGATGCAAATAGCCACAGCTTCTACCGCCGACAGATTCATTTCGAGACTGAACTACCGCGGCGGGACCCGCGCGAGGTGAGTGCGCTATAGCTCTAAGATAGGCGACATTGAACAACCATGTCTGAGCCATTGACTATTATAATACATATCATTGGTCTGAGCCCTGTTTTGATGGCAAGTTCGTTCGAATTTTGACCTGCATTTCTGACACAACATTTCTCTGTTATACCACAGCATACCCAGAACAGTAGGTTATCTCCGGCCTGTCGGCAAGTTATTAGCCTACTCTTGCGTTGACGCTGGGGTTGTCACTTTATTTTTACTCCCTTACTTTTAATTCGTAGCGTCTGAGATTCCGACGCATAAGGTAGACACGAAACCCGAAAATTTCTGTAATTAGCATACCTACTTTCTGCACTTAAATTGCAAGAACGCTGATTAACATCAACGTAATAATCAACACACCTTTTTAGTAAAGCACCACAAACATAAAAAAGGGCATTTTTTTCAGGAAACGCATTTTTTTCTAAAGCGGCGGCTGCGAGCGCGAATGGCACCGAAGGCACGGCCCTTACTGCCGCCGCCTTGTGCCCCCATATTCTATGTCAATGTGTGCGTCACAGTGCGTGCGTACACGGCGCCGAGCACGCACGCACACATTCTAATGGGTAGCGGCCAGTTTGTATGAAGACGTATTACTGTTCTTAGTATACTATGGTAATACCCTGATAATTTAATGTTATATTTTTACACTCTCTGCCTTGTTGCTAGGCCACCATATGTTTAATTTATCAAAGAAGGAATTAATATTTTCGAGGGGCTCAGATTTACAGTCTCACCAGGGCCCTAATTCCGTTAATTCCGTCCACATGTTGAATGTAGAAGATACGAATTCACTGAAATAATTGTATCCGCAAAATATTTCGGAGTGCCAGGAAGCCCAGAATGGAATTAATTCTACCAGGAAAGGCACAAAAATAACAACACCTCGCTTTTACTGGCACACACCATGTTTTTATTCCAGAAAATTGTTCCTTTTTGTAAATTTCGCTTTGTTGACCTAATCCAGGCCACTCCACCAAATCTGCTGCCGTGGATGTCAATAATTTTAGATGTAATGAAGTTGTTGAAATTGAGAAACTAATGCGTTAAATACAGGGTGTCTTGTAGCTAGTAGCAAAAGCTTTGAAAGACTCTTTTTCATTCAATTTTTAATGAAAAATAATCTTTACACTTTAAGTGAAATGGAAAGTAATAGATAAAAAAAAATCCAATATTTCTGACTTGTTTTTTGTAAAACGTCTGACTATAAATATAGTAACTTATATGGAATATGAAAAATTCATTCGCTTCAATAATGGTCAAATAAAATTGAAAAATTTTAAAATAATAAGATCTATTTTGTAATTTATTGAAGTAAAGAATTTGGAAAAATGGTTGAAAAAAACCACAGCAAAAATAAAATATTTTCTTAAAAACTGTTTTTTAATTACTAATCTTTAGGATGAAATAATTTATACAAAACAGGTCGTTTGTTTTCTGCAATTTTAGGTCTCCGCAAATGTTTTTGCTAAATTAAATCTGCCTGCCTTTACTGGCATTTCACGGATGTTTAGCTTAAAGTATAGATCATTCTCATAGATATAAGAAAATTCTGTAATATAGGGATTATTTTGATTAATACGTATTTCTTAAATATTATTTCATACTACACGATTTCCGTATGATTTTTCACCATGTCAATGAGTTGTGAAAATTTTTAAGTTAAATGTATTTGGGTTAACAACTGATATCTTTGATTAAGTGCAATCAGGAGGCAGAGCGGCATAACACCTCACTAGTGATCCAGACACTAAGATTTTGTTTAATTCTTTACAAGTTTATCTTTATTGTAATTAGTTTGGTTGCAGTTACGAGTTACCCGAGTGTTGAATTCGATAGAGAGTACACTATTCCATAAAATTGCATATTCAACTCAAATTAAAAAATTTTGGAGACTGTTTCACTGGAAGATCTTTGTACGTAGATATTAATTAGTAATATCGATATGGTGTCCTGTTTCAGATCGAGGAGCGAAGTTCCGAACTGTTCAGTGTCCTCATCATCAAGAAGGTAAAGCTCCAGCACTGCGGGAAGTACATGTGCGTGGCCACCAACCACGCGGCGAGGGTGAACCAATCGGCAGAGCTGTTTATCAAAGGTGGGTAGAAGATGCTTTGCAATGAACAAAAGTGGGTAGAAGATGCTTTGCAATGAACAAAAGTGGGTAGAAGATGCTTTGCAATGAACAAAAGTAGATAGAGGGTGATTTGCTTTGAACAAAGGTGGGTGAAAGGTGCTTAGGCTATGAACCACATAGCCGAATTCACAATTAGAATAGAATAGCAGATACGTCTCGTCTTTCGTCACCACGGCAATTGCGCGCAAGACAACTGCGCGTCGACAATCACGCGCAGATAACTGCGCGCAGTATAACTCTGAAAACGCGCAGACAATTACAGAACAAAACATTTAAAATAACGAAAAAAAAATGTTTTTTAACCTTACCTAACTTATAGTCCACTAACTTTGTCGAAATGTTATGAAAAAATGAAAAATTTTGTTTTCTAAGTACAATGTAACACGTAAAGAAAAAAAATTGTTGGAAAATATGCTATCTTTGTGCTAAAATGATTGATTCGAATATTAATGAGATGAAATTATAGTTTTTTATATCCGTTACATTTGCAAAGCATAATATTTAGTTATTATTTATATTTCAGCTTAGTGAAACACTCTTAAATGAAATACATGGGAATTAATGTCGTCAATTACATTTGTATTGCAAATTATTGTCGGCGCGCAGTTGTCTTGCGCGCATTCTTCGGGACACCTTTATTGCGGGTGGTTTGTTACAAAATACAGTCGATTGGCCGCCAGGTGTCGCCTTATACCAATAATATAAATAATGCGACATTAGCTAGATATTACCATGAAACACTTTAAAAATAAATTATATAGCTTAATATAAAACATATGATGGCGGCAAACCAAACAATACCAACCAAAAATTGATTCATCTAAAATTATTATTCAGCATTTTATTCATTTATTTATTCGCCCTAATACAAGTAACAAGACAATTAAAATCCTCACGGCTTCAAAAGCTACACAGCAAAAAGTTTAATAATTCAATTTTTTAATAAGAAATTAAAATGAATAGTGAATCCAATGCCCATTTCATTTAAATTACCAGAATTTAAAAAAAGTATTCTCATTCTCGTTTATTTAAAATTTATAAAAATAATGCTAGAAAGAACGTGTACCTATATTTGAACAAATGATGTAAATCATAATACAAAATTGACAACTAACAATTTTTATTTATTAATACCTAATACATGCCATGAATTGGGCTTTTACATCGTAAAAAAGAAGCATAGCTATCTAAGTGCATAGAAATAAAATGACAAAAAAATATATATCAACAATATAAATACAAGAAAATAGAAAAGTAGATACAAAAGAAGAAACTGATTAAAAAATTAAAAAAACGCCCAAAGCAATAGCGGAGCGTGGAAAAATTAATTTAGGTAAAATATAATTTAGGTGTATCAAAATTTTACCAAAATATTGAATCCGTAAATTTTGGGAATCATAAATAAATACTGTAAATTAGACGTGAATCCCGGGACTCGGGCAGTCAAAATCCACACTGCTCAACTCCTTGTCTTTTATCTGTTAACATATTTCTTATTTCTAGTGGCTCCCAAATGGGTGGAAGAGCCTCAAAACACCTCGGTGGTCTTGGGAACACTTGGACAGGTGGGCTGCAGCGCCAGTGGCTATCCACAGCCGCAAGTTCACTGGATGAAGAAAGACGGTTCGTAATTTATTTGTTTTATTTTTACCCGTCAAAAATGGCGTAATTACTCCCTTTCTTTTAACTCGTAGCGTCTGCTTGCTTGCTTGACGAAAAACTTTGGATTAATTTTTAACCCTTTTCCCGTGTTCAAATCGAGCTGAAACTTTGCAAGCAGACTCGTGGCGACGATCAAAAAGATCTATGAAATTTTCGTTAAAAAAATTAATAATTATGGTATAATTTTGGATTTTTAGAAATTTTAATGTTTTTTTCAAATTGGAATCATTACAAAAGTTTGATTACTACCAACGGCGGTCCGATAAAGTCACGGAATATTTAAAATTTGAATTACTCCGTCGGTAGGTATAATAGGTACTTCACTACGAATTTCGAAAATTTATGACAATTGGTTCACAGATGACAGCACACTTCGGTTTTTTGGGAAGAAATCAAATAATAACGAGATATATTTATAGAGATTTTTGACATAGATATTTGTCTAGACATGTTTCTTTTTCAGTCAATCAATTATTTAATTACATGATGGTAAACTTAATTTACAAAGAAAGGGAGTAAAATAAAAACTTGGTTTTTATGGGTTAGTTTTTTTACATAATTAAATGGGTGTTCGATCAAACAGTGAATCAGCTGCTAATATCCAATTAATGTATTAACTAACGAATGGTTAACCTTTGACAGCACTAGATGTGACACGTCCGAGTTAAAGTAAGATATTTCTCCAATTTTTGATAGTCCGAAAGTAAAAGTTTCACCATTACTGCTCCATCCATCCAAAGGAAAATGTTTCTTAGAATTTATGGTTTTGGTGGAACCATTGAAGAATGGAGAAGAGAAAGATCTCTGACCCTTGGGACTGACAAAGTACCAAAAATAACAAGCAGCACTCAAATCTATAGGTGCTGAGAAAAGAAATTCTCAGTTTTGAGGAATCCATGTACAACGTTATATTATACCATGGGCATTTATATTAGTGATGGGTCTGCTCTGTACTAACTAGTACAATGTAGTAGGTACTACATCACATTAAAGTGTATACTTCACGCCTTTTGAAGTGTAGTGCACACTACAAACTACACACACTTCAAAGTTATTGAAAGTACGAGAATATACTTCAAATGGTACATTTTATGTGAAATTTTTGGGATGTCGATGTAGATAAATGAAGAAATTTTAAAAATCGAAACAACTCCCCCCCCCCATGGTTTGAAAAGTTTTGGGACCGAATGGAGAAATCTCTGGAAACTGAAACAACCCCCCCCCCCACCTCGGTTTTGAAAATTTTGTAGTAGCACACTTTTCAAGAAGCACTTCTTGTAGTTGATTACAATTTTGTAGTATTACAATCAGTTCACTTCATTAGTACTACAATTTTGTAGTACTGCATTAATTCACTTCATTAATACTACAATTAGTTCACTTCATTAGTACTACAATTATTATTTCACTTCATTAGTAGGTAGTACAATTAGTTCACTTCGTGTAGTTTTTATTACAAATGTAGTGTACACTTTGTAGTCTTCAAACTGGTGAACGCGTGTGTGTTGTAGTCCTCATTTTGAAATGTAGTTTTTCCCTCCGCTCATTTATATACCTAAGTATTTCTCATCCAAGGATCTCAGCTAATGACTTCGGGACTCTTACCGAAGGAAAATGTGTGCTGATGTTGTAGAAAGGTGTGCTATAAATCAAGTTGAAGCGTCTTTGAAAAGAGCGATTATTACTTTAGATAAAGAGATATATTACGATTACCTA
>JADDOH010019387.1:0-11628 GCA_016648135.1 Agrypnia vestita
AATGTAATACTAGCACAGCCCAACACCATTTCTCTTATCAAGGAGAATCATTCTTTAATGCTATTCCCAATGAAATGAAGACGGAAAAAAATTATAGAAAATTCAAGACTAAATTGAAAAATCTTCTACAAAAAACCATCACAATAACGCAATGAAAAAATCTTATCAAAAACAATTTATATATACTTTTAAATGTTATTACAGTACCTTCTTAATTATTAATTTTTATAACTTAATTTAATGTATCCTTGTGTATACCTTATTTACTTATTCTAATGTCTCACATTTTTGTATTCTTGTATTGTTTATATCTTATTTGCTTAATTTAATGTCTTAATTTTTATAACTTAATCTAATGTTTCTTTTTCTCTATCTTACTTATTTAATGTAATGTCTTACACTAACGATTTCATTAATAATAGATATATACATGTATGACAATGCCCCCAGTTTTAAACACGAGAAAAAATTCTCATTTAAAAGTGGGTAAGCGTGTAATAAAAGTGTGTATTAATTAAATTATATTGAATACTCTTAAGTTGTACACTTACCAAATAAATTTAAAAATAAAAAAAAATAAAAATTTCCATTTCGCTTTATTTATACATATCTATCACTTATTAATGGTCAAATTCACGGTTTTCCTAGATTTTCGCTTGTCAAAATTTGATAATATTTATCCAATTCTCTGGAACATTCCGGAATACTTTAGTGTATTCCAAATTCATGTAGAATGTTCTTAAGGCTTGGATTACGTGTATTTATTATTGTTTTCGACTCGTGACAGTATTTAATACCGCTGCATAACCCCAGTTCTGACCTGCAGTGTCGAAACTTGGACACGTCCGGCAAGTTTCATCCGCAAGTTTCAGCTGAGCTAACGAGCCACGGTAACGGCTATGTTTGGAGCGCTCCTTGCGAAATGGGATCGGAAATGAAGACATTCGCGTCGAACCTAAGTAGATGAACACCCAAGTTAAATTGGCAATGAACTGGACAGCTTTACCTTAGAAACTATAAATGATGGAATACGGTTCTAGAGCGTGGGCGGTATGCCAATGCAAGTATCTATCTACCTACGTCTCTGGACTAACGATACATAAATTATTATATCAGCGGCGCAAATAAAATATATTTTTAAATATAGTACAAAGACGGGAATATTATAAAATTTGACCTGCGTCAATACATCATTATTATAAATAAATAAAAAATAACAAAACCAATTTCACTCTTGGGAAGATATATAAAACACAGAAGATATATTAAAATAGAATCGTACAAAAATATATATAACGCAATAATAGTCTTATTAATATTTAAAGCATTAACTTTGTTGTTAGACATAATAACAGAATGTTAGTAAACTTAGCAAAATAAAAATAGAGTACCTCTCACTAACAACCAAATTAATTTTCCATATAGCCCTTTGTTCAATGTAGCGTTCACAAGAGATGTGGTAACACCCACTTTAGACCCCGCCCCCTCTCACTCTCTCTCGTTAGATCCCTGAATTGTTCAGTAGTTCAATGGTTCATAATCAGTGCATGCTTGTCTCTGACAAGATTAACACGCATGTGAACAATAGTGGTGATAATTTGACAATACTATGGTTGGGGTGTATAGTGTTGTGAATGTGGAAGTGTAGTGTTGGTCCTGACGAAGAGACGGAGGTACGTCTCGAAACCGGTAGACCGTAAATCTGGTAGTGGTTTTTACTAAGATTACTAACACTCTGCAATAATGGTCCTCCACATTAACTACTGCAGCAGTATACTATTTCTGGCTAGTGAAAAAAAAATGAAAAATTAACAATACTTCAAAAACATCATTAAGAATTATATTAAAAATAAATCGATACACAATAATCAAAGTGATGTTGGAAAGCTTACAAATAATGACATTTAGACAAATAATTAAATTTAATGTATTTCTAATTATATATAAAATTATTAATGGACAATATTTGAATTAAGAAAAATATTAAGAAAATATTAAATTAATAAGAAAAATAAAAAAAAAAACAACATGAACATGACGATTGTACAAGAAGAAAAGAAGAAATAAGATTACTATTCCGAAAGAAAAGATCGCAAACTTCTAATATGTATATACAGTGGGATGAAATTATATATGAAACTAGCAGGGGATATTAGGGATGAAAACAATATAACTACTTTTAAGAAAAAATGAAAAAAATATGTGATGTATATTCAAGAACACATTCATATTTGTGATATTGTAATTTTTCAGAACAATTAATTGATCAATTAATAATAATAAGAATGACGTATAAGGTCGATATATTCACGGAAACATAGAGGGCTACTATAGCTTAGTGGTCAGAGCACCGGCCTCGGAAAGGAGGTGAACTGGGTTCGAATCCCAGTAGTAGCCTAAAATTTTTTCGTGAATTAGATTTTTCTGTATGTCTTTCTAATTAATTAATTAATTTGGTTTTAAAATATGTGATACTTACTTTTGATTATAAATTTAATATACATATATCTTAATTTGTATATAATAGAAAATATAAAAATTATTGTATTACCTACTTTAACCCATTAAACGCCGCTACCAGTTCTCGTTGTTCGATTTTCATGAAATTTGAGAATATGTTCTAAAACAATACCGTTAAGAAAATTTCGTCAAAAAAATATGGGAAAATCTTTTAATTTGGAAAATTTGAGGTGTTGCATTTCCGCAACGTCAGCGAAATAGGGGGGTAAACGATAAAGGTATGAAACAAAACATGTGCAGTTTAAAGGACATTTATTTCTCAAGATTTTTATACACTATTAAGAAAAAAAAATTGCTTAATAACTAAACATATTACTAACTTATGGAGATAAAACGTAAACTGGATATAAAAAACTTATGACTAAACAATAAAAACATATAAAAGTATTTACGTGATTTAAGTATTTCTATTTTCCTTTGTGGTACGTTTCATGACATTTATGATGTAACGCGACATTGCACAGTTCACATATAAAATATGTTTGAGAATAACACCATGCATCTTTTTCTGTTTTGATTTCTTTTCAATAAATGTTGAGTGCCTGGATTTGGACCTGATGACGTTAAAAATCTAGATGGTTTTCCTATGCACAATAAGTTCGCTTTTGATGATTTCATAAATGTGGTTGCTATATGTCTTTTAAAATTTAAAAGGCACATATTTTCTTCAGGATGAACCATTTGATAGAGTTTCCATGAATTTCATACTGCCACATCACAGAATTTAGAAAATATGGCCCACCACCACTTTTTACCGCGAACTCTTATTCTTAGTTGGAAACAAAGTTATCCGTTAAATCAACTCCACCCATTAAACGATTATATTGTGTAACAGCCTTAGGTTGAGTGATTGTTACATAGATTTTTGATTTAATTAGGTACCTTGATATATTTTTAATTGTATCAATCCCATCACAATTTGAAGCCACTATCCTTTCATCTAACAACTACAATAACAGTTTTCTTTTCAATCGAATTCACTCCTTTCCATTTTTTTATTTCTTTGGAGGATTTTAACGATCCAATATTCTTTAGACGATTTTCTCTTATTGTGCCAGTGGCGAAAAACAAATTATTCCTTAAATATATCATAAGGGGGATAGATGTTAATAAATTATCAAAATAAACAATGTGGTGAGCTGGATTTTCTAAATTTTTCGGAAGACCCGTCACATTTCCTCCAATACCCAAATTATAAATGTTTGAAGGCTCTACAGTTTTCCCCGTATATAGATCAAAAGCATAAATGTATCCATCTGATGAAGCTAATGTCCGAGACTTGGCTGTGATTTGGACCATTGCATTTTCCTTAGTTCGCCTCGCCTGGCAAATTGAACACTGAGAAGATGAAGGTTCACTTACCAACCTTTTTGAATTTACTTCCAAGGTTCCTGCTTTTTCCTTGAGTACATGGTTATACATATCGTCTTCGTGTAAATCATTATCATCAAAGTCCTCTTCGTCGGTAAGTTCGGAAACTTCAGGAGGTAAAATAACTACATCTGGAATGTCTTCTTCTCCATTACTATCAACATTCCAGTTCTATGTAATAGAATCAGCAGCCTCTTGTGAGTTCAAAAATCTTTTTTATTTATCCTAAAGCAAAAAATCATGATTTTAAAATTCGTTGATGGCATTCGTGCGTAAAATATTGGAATGGATTTTACCCCCACATTTCGCTGACGTTGCACTGACGCAACGGCCAAATAATTGGTATTATATTTGCAATTTATAAGTTTTTTATTCTTACAAAAACTATTCTGTATTAAATACCATACAATTCTTTTTAAGAAATGATACAAAAATACTAAAATATTTTACAATATCTTAAAAATAATATGTATTCAAAATAGGGCTTACCTGAGTGTCGCGTCTTGTCCTTCTTCGAAGACCTCTGAATTGTAACTAAATATAATATATTTATACCTGAACCCATATAAGGGTATAATAAGACCTCGACAATACACACCTAAGCTAATTACGGAAATTTCTTACCGAATTCTCAGAATATGACCCGTTCAAATAACCGTTGCGCTGCCGCAACGTCAGCGAAAAATGGGTTAAGAATAAAAAATTAATAAAAATTTAGCGTGAAACATCAAATATTCTCTAAAAGATTAATTCTTGGTTATTCATAGTCCGTCTGGAATTTGTGGGTCAACGCAAATACTTTTAGCTCTCGACGCCTTTTCCGTAATCAGGTAAGATAGTTTCAAATTTATATTTAAATACACAAAAAGTCTAGTCGCCAAATGGTTTTCTCTATTTCACAACACCGAAATAGATCTTGAAAAAATATTTTGATTAGCATTGTTTCGGATATTTTCTTACTTGCAAGCATTAATTTTTTCAGAGAAATTTTCGTGTGAGGCCGAGTAGCAATTTTTAATCACGTGTCTTTATTTAGTTTAAAATAAAACATTTCAATCTATTAATTAACTTTTAATTAATGATTCATATTTATACCGTGATATTATATCTGATAATATATTATTTTTAATGTAATATCTTATTTTTATTTTTCTGACTTTGCTTTTGTACCCCACATACAGTCCAATATTATTTGACCAATTTTAACCAAATTTTATATTAATACTCTTGATAATTCTGCACAAAAAATAGGCTCTCCCCTTAATCACCCCATCCCCTAGATAATGATAAAATTTCCTGTAAGACAAATGATATCCTGACTATAAAATGTAAGGCAATTGTTTGGAAGAACCACGGTATATCAATTTTAAGCTGCTATAGATTAATTAATGATTGCCAGTACGAAGTGGAGATCCATAATTGGACAAACAGTAGAAGAAAAAAAAGGAAAAATGCCTTTTTATTCATACAAACAATACTTGCCAACGGGGCGTGAAATATAAAAAGAGTGTGGTTATAACGCAGATATAAAATGAAAATAATGTTAGAAATACTACCTAGTAACGCGAAGGCTCTCATTAGCCTTTTTGAAAATAGCAGGTTGACTACAGAAAAAAAAGTGTAAACTATTAGGAGCCTCAATAGTGTATGAATATGGACTAAGAGAGAGTTGTGTATCAACGTACAAGAGTGTGGCGTTCTATCCTCTCTGTCGACCTCCGCGGTTAAACAGCGTGATTTTAAGTAATTAAGCGTTAACGGTAATATTTTTTTTTGATATTTCTATTTTTCATAGAAGTCTGATAGAGACGATGCTATTTATACGACAAAGATATATGAAAGGCTTTATAGGGTAGCCCAGGACTTATGACCAGCCTTAAGAGCTGGCTTAAATGATCATTTTACACAATGCAACGTTCACTAATTCCACAGTAAAAATATCCACACATTATCATTTTTTTAAAGTTGTATACGAGTGTACAATTATGTTCTAAATCTATTTTTTCATATATTTAAATAGAATATGCTAGAGACATATTCCTTCCCATGACATAGTATATATAGATTTGTTTTACTTTTACAAAGATACATGTTGTCAAAAATTTTATTTCAATGGTACAAGGAATGTACCGTAAATTTATATTTGAATTAGCCGTTGCACACAGTTTTATAGCACTAATATTTTATTATTTTGAATATTTAAACACAATCAAGTAGTTTATTAGCATTAATAAAATCGAGTAATAAATGATTTACGATGTTCGATTCGCAGAGATTAGCCGAATCCTCTCGTAAAATATACAACACTCGTGTTTATTGGGTCAACCTCCCAGAACAACATAATGTACCTGCCCGGTTGTGCGTATTAATATTAATGTTTATTGTATTGATGTCAAATTAATCCGATTGACACAATACTTACTTTCGAGTTCGATCAAAGTAAGCGGTCGATCAAAGCATAGATTTTTACATAGATGTATCATCTGATTGGTGAAGAACGTAAAAATCTATGCTTTAAAAGAACGCTTACTTTAATCCAACTTGAAACAACCGGCCCTTAGTCATAAAGAGGATAGTGTATCGTTTATAGTTACCTCAGAACATATCATTATAGTAAGGCGATTATAATGAGCATATTAGTACTCTCTTATGAAAGATATCTCTGTATGAGAGAGTAGGGGAATTATTCTTGGCCTTATCCAACCAAGATTCCCCAGGGAATACTCGGCTATAATAGTTAAGAGAATTGAAGAAATGTGTATTTTTATCGATTGTTGCGCGGCATGATCGATAATCCCGAAATTCAGGATTATCGATCAATGCATTGGTTTGTATGTTCCTAATAATTTAATTAATTAATGATTTATTTAATTAATAAAACATATAATTTTTTTACAATGATAACTAGCAAATATTGACAATTCAATTCAATGTTATACCTTACCAAAAAAAATATGATTCTTGTGTGTGGTGAGGGATAATCACTTACAATCATATAGGTAATGAAATCTAATTTAATAAACAATGAGAAATGAGTAATATACTATTTATTTAATATACCGAAAATCTTGAATCTTTGAAGCAGTCAAAAAGAGACTACATTCAATCACAAAAGTCAATTCTACAATATCCTCTTCACAATGAAACAATATGCCTCGTACTCACGGCTTACACATACTAATTCGAATATCTTTCTTAAATGAAAAGACCTATAGCTTATCTCTTTTTAATTAAGAATCCATATTCACATTTTTTTCTATATTCAATACGACTTACATTTTTTTCGCTGGAATTGCCACTCAACTGGCTTTAGGGCATGTTCCTGGGTGTTAGAGTAATCTTGTAGCAGTGTAAGAGTTATTGTTTATTGTATAGAGTGAAATATGAATAAGTAAACAATTTATATATTTGCGTGCATACAAAACATGCATGTGAGTACACAAAGAACATATTATTTTACATTCGTATACCGGAATTTACATATTATACTGATAAAAGCTTTTATTTTATATTTTTTTTACTATCTATACCTATAAAACTCAATGTATAACTGTCAGTTTTCCACACACGTCTATACCGTTCGACCGATCTGACTCAAAATTTACATAATTATTCTTTAGGACCCGGCAGGTGACACATTCTTTTTCTCCTCCCTCCCTGACAGACAAGTGAAACAAAATAATTTTGTGTAAAAATTCTAATAAAATAATTTCTTATATTATTCCATTAATGTCCTGTTTGTACATCGTAATAAAATTCCAGTCGAGTCAGATATTTAATATTTTTCTGCAACGTTATTTTTTGTTTACATCCTGTAAGATTCAATTAAATCATTTTGTTTACATCCTGTCTATATTAATTCAATCAATACTTCCTCTTGTGTCTGCCAACCTTGGGCTCCCAGCTGGAGAGTAAATAACTCAAGAAAAAGCTAAAGGTTTAGTCTAGATCAGGGCTTCCCAATCTTTTTGGCACCACTACCCCCTTAGGGCGCCTTAGGATAAGTCCAACCACATTCCTAGTATGGAATCGGGTATTTTTAGTTCCTTTTACGTGGGGAATTTAAAATAAGTATATATATTGGTATATCTGCTTGGTTAAAATAATAGTTTTTGCATTTATTTTAGTAAGTTGCAAAAACCTTTACTTGTTTAAAGGATTATAAAGTATGTAATAAACATTAATTATCAATACTAAAATAATTCTCCCTGTCTGTAGTTCGGTCATATTTTTAATTATCACTTGCGAACGACGTATTGAAATGAAATGTATGTTTTATACAAACCTTGTGTATGTGTAGAGTATAAACTCGACGATTTGCTGGAGTCATATAACTCCTTCTTCAGGAATGTATCCTTTCGCCGTGGAGATCAAGGACGTATGTGCAGTAGGTCCTTGACCCCTGCGGCGAGAGCACACATTCCTGAAGACGCTGTGATATAACTCCAGTGAAACGACTAGAATCGTATCTCTACATATGCTTATGGTTCGTATAAAATATCCTATATCTAATACTTAAATTATAATATCGTCCTTGTCACGTGGCTGGAACAAGAAAAAATATAAGTTTTTAAAATCTCTTTCAAAATAATGTATTGTGCTTTCTATCTAGGTACTTACTTCACATTTCTTCAATAAATATTTAATTTAATACCAGAAAAGTGTGTACCTATAAATTTTTATATATTCCTGTTTTCTAAAATGTCTGTAAAATACATAAAATACAATGTTTGCTAATTCTTGAAGATGATGCAGTAGGCATCGAAAACGCTTTAATTTTCAATTTTCTGTTTAAAAAAAAAACAAAAATCAGTAAATAATATATTCCTCTTTATTATTTATAGATTCTTGCCAACATTTTTTCAATGATAAGCGATAAAAACAAACTGGTCTTGACTCAAATATGTAATTCATTATTTGGACTGAAGAAGGTCACTTTTGTCTACTTGAAATTCCATTTCAAAATCTTGAAATCAAATCAAATAAAAAATGTAACGTTAAAGTAAACACAAAATATTGTAGAGTAGAAAATCGTGATTCGAATAAAGTATTAACAAAACTTTGCCAATTACTTTTGGCGCCCATATCAAATTTTTAAAACAAACGGAGAATTCTTGTGCTGTCATATAGTAGGCAATATGTATGTAGTTTTGCAATGTTTCCTCGATAAAAACCATCCGGTCTCGACTCGAAGAATTCGACATTCAGGAAACCTCTATATTTATTTAAGGGCGATTACCTAGACATTACGAAAAAATCGATTCTTAATTTTTTTCATTTTCTTAAAGCTTGACGTCTTAAGAAAGTCTGGTGAAAATTTAAAGCAAAAATAAATAAAAAATAACAAAGTTATAGCTAATAATCAGTGGCGTGCAGCGCATACAAGCAAAAAAGCTGTGCATTAGTAAAGATTCTGAGAAACAAATATTAATTAAATAATCCTTATCTTATGAAAAAGTTGATTTAAAATTCTAGCCGTATTTCGTCCTACGGCTAGAAGTTTTATTTCTGACGTTTCCATTTAATGTGACGTATCTGTTTTTTTTCGATTTAAAATTCTAGCCGTAATTCGTCCCTACGGCTAGAAGTTTTATTTTCAACTTTTCTGCGCTTAACTTCATGTCAATTCTTCATTTATTTCGCCAACCAATTTGTTCCACACATAGTTCCACAGACACAGATATATCAAGTCGAGAAAAAAACGTGTATTTTTAATGCTGCGAGTTTTGTGTAATACCGTCCTTCTTCTAAAGGTCCTATGCCAGGCGCACGTCATGCAGAAATTTTATTTTTTACAAATTCCACCCAAAACTTTCGGTGTAAATTTTATGTTTTTCTGTGGTAAATGTAAATACTTATACGACAAATATCATCTGTCATCTGTCATATAATGATATCATAAAATGTTTGATTTATTTTTGTGAAAAGAAACGTATATCTGAAATTAGTATTTTTCCCGATTTAATTATTTATAAACTGTCTTCGAAATATGTTGGAATTTTTCGCCGAATTAGCTATACCTATATAAAATATTTATTTATTTAGAAAATATTGTTTACAATACTTCTTTTATAGTCCAGTTATTTTTGTGGATTGAAGCTATTCAAAATAGTTCATTATATATAGTTTTAAAAAAAATTAAAATGTATATACCCTTAAAGGTATATGATTATATATATATTTCTAATATAGGTATAAAGTAGGTCACAGCATAACCTAAGTTTATACCCACTGCACGCCACTGCTAATAATAGTGGCATCCCTTTGTTGATTACCACCGCGCCATATGCCGCGCAACACGCAGTTAGCTGCCAGTCGGGTTTTTCATAATAGAAACGGCAGACCTGTTTCTGACACATAACAAAATTATTAATATAAATAAGAATATCACGACTTCGCTCTAGAGTGAAGAGCAATGGTTTGTGAAAAATAAGGGATCTGGGCATCATGCTAGAATTTAAGCTCACTTTTAGAAACCACTTTGATAATATCATAAACAAAGCATATATTATGTTGGAATTTATCACCAGAATTACTCACGACTTCCTCAAAGTCTAAAAATTCTCTACATATCACTAGTACGAAGTATATTGGAATATTCGTCAGTTATTTGGTCACCTTATTATACAACACTTGTTGCAAGAATCGAGTCTCGACGGAAAATATCCGATCTCGTTGTGCTACATTATATTCTCAGAGGAGCTATTGATTCTCATTCTCTATCTGACATAAATTTGCATGTTATATCCCGTAAAAGAATCCCGAAATTCTTTAGTATAAGCCAGCACACTAATAATGTTGGTTACTTTTCTCCCATCATAAGGTTGTGTCGCACATATAATATGTATTGTGCTGACCCTAACATTGATGCTGATATTCTTGCAGATACCTTATCATCGTTCAAAAATTCACTCATACACAACATCCATTTTTTAAACGATGACCTGAACATGTAGATCCAAAAAATCAATTATTTATTTATATGTTCGTATATGATCACACTATATTCAAACACAAAATATATAATACACATAAGTGTATATGTAAAATATAATAAATGTAAAAATACGTATTACTAAAGCGTGCCAAAGACCTTTTAATTGGGATAATGGGCATAGTCTTCATTTTTATTTTTTTATTATTAGAGTATCACCTACCCATTATTCTGTTAGTGTCTCTAATAAAAAATAATAATAAAATGGTCATTAAAGAGTTAAGGTTGTTGTTACGGTCATTAGACATATTTAACTGTAACTGGTTGCGGATACTTTATACGAACCGTATGTTTTTCCGAGAAACTATTCTCGGCGTTTCATTAAATTTATATTCAACATCATTAGGTGGACGACCTTTACCCGCAGTGGTAGAGGGCGGACTGATTAATACTTTCGATGGCGTAAATTATATAGATCGCCGTTTGCAGTATGTATTAGTTACTTCAGGTTTGTGTTTTCTGGGGCATTGTGCCATGTTGTTACAACCTTTCGGGCCGATATATATATCGGCAATCTGCAAACTTGCATCCAAAGGGAATCTCTGTCACTTCATCAGATTGAGAAGACAAAAATCTTATCAAATAGAACCGCACCTTACACCCAGATTAGTGAGGGAGTTCATTGAAATATACAAACATCCCAATTAATAGAGATGACAGTTACAAACTATTAAGTATTTGGCGCCCTGTTCTTATGACATTGATTCAACCCTTGAGAGACGTCGCAGTAAAGTCCGCCGACG
>JADDOH010019388.1:0-17275 GCA_016648135.1 Agrypnia vestita
ATAAATAAATGAATAAATATACGTGTGATGCTAATCGCTTCCATATATTTTCTGACTATTTTATTTTCACCAAAATGAAAAATGATTATTTTAATGTTCCTGTCAAACACGACTACTGAACAACCGCCACAGCGCATCCGTATTTATATTCGAAAGCTGATACTTGTGTATTTTCTGGAGAATTCTAGGGCTAAAGAGAAGATTCTCAGGGCTTTTAGGTTTTCTAGGTATCCCTCGAATGTATTAGATGTTTCTCAAAGATTTTAGATCACCCTAGGGCCCTAGGCCATTCTCGAATTTTAGATGTTCTTGTGATAAATGCGTAATTCTTTTAAGCATCTCGTTACACTACATATTAAGATAGGAATATTCAGGGATACACAAGTTATTCTAAAAATTAACCTGTAAGAGCAAGAATGATTAAAATAATAAATACAGGAATATCCGGGTACATAAAAATATCGGTGACAAACACATAATAATGTATCAATTATACAACATTGTTTTTTGAAAAAGAGTCGTGTAATAGTTTTTTATAGCTTGAAATGAGTTGGAGAATATTCAGTTCATTTCCCGAGTAATTATCATTATAAAGTCATGTATAACAATATAATAAGTCAACATAAATACGTAATATTAAGTAGTTTGCTTAGCAAAGCTCAATCGATTAATTTAAGAAAATAATAACGCGGAAAAAACATTATACTTTATATTCTAGTCAAGTTATAAGTTGTCAGAAGTATTTAGTTATTTTTTCTTTGATAATTTGTATATTTATTTATTTATTTAATACACGGTACAACGTACCATTAAAATAAAAAATGTATATAAAAGTATATAGATTGAAAGGTAATAATAAAAAAGGAGATAAGCTATAATTCTATCAAAAACAACTCGCAGTAAAGTGATATATAAAGAAAAACAAAACATTATGCGAATGACATAAAGTATAAAAAAATTACATCAAAATGAAATAATTGTTATCAAATCAAATCTGAAACTCAAGAAGCAATAAAAATGACAACAAAATATAATGAAATATGAAATTCAAAAAGCGAAAACAAAAGATAGACATGACATCAATAATTATAAACGACCGAATTCATCCAGGAAAATTTTCTTGTAGGTGGCTAGTGTTTCCGAAAAAACATCCGATAAGTAGCCATGCTCCTTTCCTAACCTAACCTAACCTAACCTAACCTATGGAGCCTTCTAATAGGTGAGCTACAAAAATAATTTACACTAAGATTGTCACAATACACTTTGTCTAGTGGTATATATATATTAAAAAATATATATTTTAATCAAACGAAGGAGGTTTGGTGCACATAGTAAACGATGCATTTCTAAGTTTCGGACAATTCAGACATCACCCGTGCATATAGCCATTAAAATGCGTCGTCTTCATTTGAGTCTAGCACGTCCTAGAGTGATCTATCAGGGCTAATGCGTATGGAATATTAAGGTTCTATAATTTATACCTGTTGCTGGAAGCATTACTTATTTCTAGAAATCAATGAATAAAATTACCCATCAAAACAAAAGAGAATATGTAATGATCACGGCAATGGTATTTTACTACGATTTTTTCCGCTAAAATAAGTGTTTGTTTGCGGGGTATAGAAACAAAGGCAGTAATATCTAAAAAAAATAATGCATTTAACGAAAATTATTTATTAAAAATGAACTGAATTTTAGGTTTTGTAGGTAATATATAACTACATAAAAATAATATAACCAATAAAGGAAATATTTAAAAATACAAATTTAAAAATGATTTTGGAAGAGATAGCAGGGGCGTGCAGTAAGAACAAGAAGCATGATTTTCCTATACATATATTTTGAAAATAAACTAAAATAAGAGATACAATATCCCGTTACATTCCTATCGCAATAATCAACAAATTATTCGGATTTTAATATTTCATAATATTCTGATATTCATGATATTCTGCCAGATAAATATTTCATTTCGATTTTTTTTCCCAAATGTATATTAAAGTCTTGCTTCTTATTCTCACTGTACGCCCCTGGGGGATAGATACACAAAATTTATAATTCAGTACATTCTAAATTATTAATCTTCGGTGACTGCACTCAAAACATTTTTTTTTGTACATTGCTGCCTTTGCTTTCATAATAAATAAATAAATAATTTATTTACACTGAACGAATAACCATTAACGAAATAAATACAATTATAACAATAATAATTTACAACCAATACAATAAATTTATATAAAAGAAAACATAAATAATATTACAAAGTACGCTTTTATTAAAAAATTCAGAAAATATATTTTTAACAGATACAGTACTAAGAACGATTAGAATACATTATGTTTTTTCAAATATTATTATTCAAATATTTTATTTATATATTCGTCACATTAAATCCTGTAATATTATTATACAAATATTTTATTTATATATTCGTCACATTAAATCCTGTGATCAATTCTTACCTCAAAACTCAAACGTCACGTCACAAAAGAAATGCAAACCAGCATGTACAATGGCTGATAAAATAATTATGATTTTTTTTAAATTGACTTAACAAGTGAATTATTACTGTCTTGTCATCCGGAATACGTTTCTCTGCCAAATTTCAGAGCAAATGTATTTCAGGATTTCCGACAGACAAGTAAAGCGTTGGCAATGAGTTATTATAATTTCAGTAACACATATTGAATAATACATTTTTTTAGCACAAAACTATCAACATCTCTAAATTAACGGCAGCTTTCTATTGAATGTAGTCAAACCTTCATGAAATATTACTAGAAATTCTCTGTTTTCATTGCCAAGTCTGTATAGCCTGGATGGTAAGTTGGTGTGATACCTAGTTATTTGCAATATGCAATATTCAAGATTTAATATTCAAGATAAAAGATCTTGAATTAAAATATAACATCGTAGAATAACTCGCATTTGGCATTTTGATTTATCACTTTTATTGAAAGTGGAAAAATATTATCACATAATGAATGGAATTAAAAGGGACCATTTTGATGTTTGGTCGCGTTGACTGAATGAATGAGAAAGGAATTTTATGAAATTATTAAATTATTTAATTAGGAATCTTAACATTTTCAACCATTAAAATGATATAGCACACTGTACATTGCATAAACCAATTATAAAGATTCTCTAATGTTTATGGCGTAGTTAATTAAGTACTTTGTTGGATAAGAAAATATTTGAACGCTAAGAGAATATATGTATTATAATAATCAATAAACAATATTTGAGTAAAATAATGGTAATATATGAAGAAATTAGAAACAGTTGATGAGTTTTGATTGAAGGTAAAAGGATAGAGTTTTGATAGTAGGTGGTAACGCGGGGATATTGGGAGGATAAGGATGAGGAGGTAGTAATCAGAGTGGAGATGAAGGAAGAGAAGATTAGATGTAGTGTTTGATCAAAGAGGATATAGTACATATAATCTAAAGCATTATTTTAAGTAGGGTAAGACCAATATTGAAGAGGTCAATATCGATGCAATTATTATTGAAAGCCTTGCATGTGCGATATAAAAATATATTTTAGGATGGTCTATTTTTCGGAACATGGAAGAGCACGTTCTTTCGGGTTCGTCTATAGGGAACATGAAATGAGATTAAGTCTAGTTGATTGGGACAGTCGAGATATTCTCTCAGTAGTTTAAATAACAGAATTGCAAGAAAGATATATGACGCAAGTGTTGATCGTACAAAAAAATTAAGGACGTCCATTAAAGACTTGTCACGACCGCATAAACCAGGGAGATGCTCAGATTAAAAGCTTCAAAAATCGTTGGGATATGTGAATGTGGATGAGACGAGAGTTGATTTGTCAGAACAAAAAGGGTGTGGCACTCTATCCTCTCCGCCGTCTCCAGCGGAGAAACTCCGCGATGGTAAGTCAGCTATCAGAGTCAACATAAATTGCAAATAATTTAAAATGTCTGGGCGTGTCCGCCACTAACGCTACCAGATGGCACAAATAAAGATGAGGTATGAAAAATAAAAATAAATTATTTATTTTTTTGTAAACTGATGTCATTTTTTTGTAATGACGCCATTTTAATTTTAAAAATTTAAAAATTAAACATGATTTTTAGAGTTAGATATATCTACTTTTATAGTAGATATATCTAACTCTAATAAAAGTAGATATAGATATATCTACTTTTATATTCGTATTTCACCTACATGTTTCGGAAATACCTTTCCATCGACAGGGTGTTATGTGTGTCAAAATATTAAAATGAATAATGTATTTTGTTTTTGTTAAGGTATTTCCGAAACATGTAGGTGAAATACTAATATAAAAGTAGGTATATACAAATAAAATAATCAATATTTTTAAAAATGTCAATCTACAATGTTGCTCAATCAATTGAAAAAAAAAACAAAAATTATTGATGAAATTATGGGATATTACATGAATTACATGAATAATAAAAAAATCAATACACGTAATGGTTTTACAATCATGCTATCTGAAAAGGTGATTAAATATGTACTTTTAAATATATAATATTGGAAATAACAAGGATAATTGAATAAATACAAACAATATACCTAATACATATATTCGATTTTCCCGAATTTGATAATTTGGGAAATACCAAAATAATGCAATAAATGCAGGTGACATTTTAATTTTGAGAAAAAACAACAAAAAACATATAAATGATCGCTAAAAAGACAAAGTAAAAAAAATCATTCTCTATATTACAATATTCGTCACTAAGGCAACCAAGACGCTACACTAGATGGCGATGTTTTCACAGTTACAACTCGCGGATGTAATACATAGTAAGAGTATGCATTTTAGACAACTAATTATAATATAACTCACAAAGGTATTTAGAGAGTATGTTATATGTTTTAAGATAGGTTAGGTTAGGTTGATTATGGTAGGTTAGGTGTTTGTATTACCTACACCTTCCCCCTGAAGCCGCCCGTTTACTCATAAATGCTTTTTTGTTGTCACGTGTGGACTACTGTAATAGCATTTATGCTGGACATCCAAAATTCCAGCTGGATAGACTACAGTCAATTCTTAATGCGGCAGCAAGATTAGTATACGGAGCATCAAAATTCTCGCATATAACATCCCTTTTGCGTGAACAACATTGGCTTCGTTTAACTCAGAGTCGAGTTTAAGTTGTGTTGGTTAATGTACAAGGCGACACATAACATGGCGCCTCTGTGTCTTCAAGAATTCTGCATCCCAGACGACCTAAAAAGTAGACACCAAACTCTGAGGTCAGCCACTACTTCAGCTGCAGGAAGGGTTGTAGAACCGACCATCCACTATCAGAAGACTAAGTTTAGTGAACGGGAATATGCGGTAGCAGGCCCAAAGGCGTGGAACTCTCTTCCCTCCGTAATACGGAACAGTAAATCAGAAACAGTTTTTAAAGAAAGACTTAAAACGCACCTTTTTGTAAAATCCTTTCCATCAAATTAAATACAAGTGTGGACTAAACAACGTTAGTGTAAAGCGCCCTTGAGGTGATTTTTTTACGAAAATGGCGCTATAGAAATTATCCATTATTATTATTATTATTAGAAGCCTCAACAACCGTCGAGCTTGCATGCGAAGATGTATCAATGTAGATGAGACGAAAGTTGTATGTCAGGACAGTGAATGGTACCCACCGCCTACCCAGGACCGTTCTAAGAGCAAAAGCTTCCATATCGGTCCTACTCAATCGTCTCCAGGTTGACATTTTTTTTCAACTAACAAGCAGGACCGTTGCGAAGTGGCACGGCCGCTCGAACAAAACCATTCGCTGTCCCCGCCTCAAGATATGTCTTTATTAAAAAAAAAAAACAAAATACATAATTATAATACAAGGAAAATAACATAAAAGTAAAAGGAACCCAAAATAACAAAATAATAGAACAAAATCAAAGAAGTACAATAGAGTAACTATAAAAAGATATTATAATAATACTTAAAATTAATTCTATAAAATAAAAGACGAGAGGACAGAAGAGTATGGCGCTCTATCCTCTCTGCCTACCCCCGCGGGGAAACGGCGTGATGGTAAGTTAGTTAGTTAGTTAATTAGTTTCCGCCACATTTCAGACGCAGGCGTTCAATCGAGCTTGATCCAGTACGCATTAAATATGTATCAAGATACGGAAAATTCTTCTTCCAAATTTAGAAAGATCATTGTGGTCGCTTGGACACGTCCAGCGACTGCTAGAAGAGCGACTGATAAGATGCTGTAAATTGTTCTTCTGGCATGTGATTGTATCTTCTTTACAACTCCGAAGCGGAGACGCTCGAATGCCAATAAGTTGAGATGAACGGAATTGATGAAGACATTGGATCGGTCATCAAGTACTGAAACGACTCAAAATAGGATGATATGCCATGGACCATGAAAACGATGAATATTGATGACCATACATTTAAATGCTGATCAATTTTTTCATTTTTATACTTATTACAGTGATACTCGTATGATATTACAAATTGATATATTATTATGAATCTGTTTATGGAGCTAACTAACTAACTAACTTATCATCACGCCGTTTCTCCATGGGGGTAGGCAGAGAGGATAGAGCGCCGTACTCTTCTGTCCTGACATACAACTTTCGCTTCCTCTACATTCAACAGGACCATCTTTCATTATCTGGTTAATCTGGTCATGCCACGTCTTCCATGGTCGCCCTCTCTTTCTGGCGCCGTCAACACTTGCATTATATATCTTTGTTACCATTATTTCCTCATTCATTCGCTCAACATGCCCAAACCACCTGAGCGATTCTATTTTAATTCTATGAATTACGATAAGTTCATGAGTTCTATGAGTTACGCTGACATGGATTTGCCACACATACGTCTAAAAGATTTCATCTCCACTGCATTCAATCTACTTTCGTTCCTCTTCTGCCTGCTCCTGGCTTCACTTCCATACATTAGTGTCGGTACCAGAACTCCATTATGTACCACTATTTTTGCCTCGGTAGACATATTTCTATTAGAAATTATTGCATTCAAAGCACCATTCACCCTATTCCCGGCAGACACTCTCCTCTCTTTCTTATATCTTTCTCAACATTCCTCTTCTATCGACCATACTTCCCAACTACACAAACTCATCTACTTGTTCCAAACATTAATTGCTTACTAGTATTTCACACGTAGTCTTACTTTCCTCCTTCTCGAATACCTAAATTCTCGAATGGAGCTAAACATCACAAAATTTATAAAATTAGGAAGACTTTGGTAGCTCGGTCATGTGGAGAGATCACCGAGTATCAAGCACCAAAGTCCCTGCTAAACTCAATGCCGGTAGGGCAAAAGAGCTTAGGAAGGCCAAAATTAAGATGGAGCGACAGCGTCCTCAAAGACATTTTTGCCTTGGAGCTCCTGAACTGGAGAGTGGAGGGAGATTCTTGAGGATGCCAAGACCCAACAGGGGTCGTAAAGCCAAGAGTGATGATGATGATGATATTATTATGAATACCAACCACCTACTTTAAATCCTCAAAAAAATATTTTAAAAATACTGCCCCTGGATTAAACAATTGAAAATATTTAAAAAACTTGCGAATTGCAGCTGTTTCGCTCAAATTAACAAACATCATTGTAGTAATCATTATTTTAAAGTTTTCAGAGATGTTATCAAAAGCTGTTCGTTGATTAGAGCAAATTATGTTGGTAATCTGCTGGTATTGAACAAAAATGTAACAAACAAATAACGTTTGGTTAAGTAATTTAATTAACATTTTATCCACTGACAGATAATCGTATGACTTAACAAGAAAAGTTATTGTGAGAATGTTATCAGCAGGGTATTGTCATATCAAGTAAATACTAGATAAACTATCATTGCTTTGATAATTTTCAACTTCAAAGTAATGTATGAAAAATTTATATTACCAATAAACACAGAACGGGGAAATTATTAAGTTTACATAACTTTTTATGCATATTCATATTGAAATACGCGGTTAAAGATATGTTTTTATATGTATTACAAAAAAATTCTAAATTAAGAAACTAAATATGATTTTCGACACTAAAGGTTATTTAAAATATTATGTTTCCCGCTTTTTTCATACTTAATGCAATAGGTATATTTTTGTAATAAAATAATTTATTTCATTTTATTTAAAAAATACTAAATTAAAAAACTAGAAGTAGATATATGGTTTTTGATGATATGACTAGAAGTAGATATATGTTTGCTGCTCTTTTCATACCTACTAAAAAAGGTTTTGTTTTATAAGAAAATAATTTATTTTGTTTTATAAAAAAACTAGGAATATATGATTTTTTACAAAAAAGGTTATTTAAAATACTATATGTTTCCCGCTCTTTTCATACCTACTGCAGTAGGTATGATTTTTCTACAAAATAATTTATTTTATTTTATTCTTCTTCTTAAAATAGCGTATACCTAAATTCTCTCGTAAATACATACACACACAGGTTTCAATATAAACTAACGATATTCATAAATATTTAACCTACATGTATGGAATCGGCACAACATATTTTCTAATCGTTATTTTAATTTTTTTTTGACAATTGTTATTGCACTTTTTAGATTTTTCGTAAAGTAATTCTTTTGAAGCTAGATTTTTATTTTATAATGACATATCTAATGAATTAATCTCAAATAACTTAGTTTACATCATTTTATTAGATACAAAATACTTATACATGTTTCGAGAAAAAAACTTCTTTTTGACGAAGAAGGGAAGATTGTTCTCGAAACGTGTGTATTTTGTATCTAATAAAGTGGTTTAACCTAAGACATTAAATGTATCAATTAAACATTATCCCTTTCGAAAATTTTTCCAATAAATTTTGGTAATATGCAACCAGTGAGTATTTTAAAAATAAGTTCCGTAACATTGAAATTTACCATTATTGAAGATCTTAAGTTTTTAAAAATTCAACTTTTCGAGTATACCTACTTCTCAAGAATTCTCATAGCTTACCTTTAATTTTTACATTTCTCCTTTACCTAATTTATATATTATATCTTAAAAATTCTTACCGTTTCCCGCTTTTTTCAACCAATTAGGAAGCGCCAACATCACACATGTAGGTACGTAATTTATCTTACACTTTTCTGCATTCAAAGCTCCACTTCTGTGTACATTTTTTTATTTTGCATTAAATGAAGACGTTGCACTTGGATAGTATATTTAAATTATTTAAATACATTGTCGAATTGAAAAAAAAATGAATGTATAACATGATGTTAATTGTAATGTTATTTGAATCAAAATATTTCTTGCAATTCTTTTGTTCTATGATAATTAATAAACGCACTCAGTGTTTTTAATTTAAGCAGAAAGCATTTTTTTATATTTTTCTAATTATTTTATCTGGTACGTAAATATTTGTCATGCTTGTGAGGAACGGCCGTAGGAGAATCGGCATTTATTTACGTTTTAATTAACTAATTTGCGCGGCGGCCGAGAAGTCCACTCGTTTAATATTTACACATACATTAGCACATCCCCGGCACGCACACTGTCCAGCGGAGTAATTATAATTCGCGATGCTGTGACAAGTGACGTCACTTCCGTCACGTGAGCCCCGAAACCGTTTCCGGCGCTACATTGTCGGCCGGCCGTCGCTTCAGCGGCGCTTTTTAGCGGGACCCGGATAGGCGCACCGGACGCCCGCCGTCGCAACTCGAAGGCTCTGTCGGAGGCTGTGCCGCGCGGTATTCGTAGGATCGGGCGTCAAGAACTATGGAGAACGACTGAATATCTTGACTATGGAAGGCGTACCACGCTAAGTGCAGGCGCAGGGTCGGATTCGACCCAGCCTGGCTTAGATAAATTAATGTTTTGTTAATAACAATCGAATAAAAAAAAATTGAAGATTATTAGCGTACATTTGTAATAGATTTTTTGACATCACTCATGCAGTATTCAGATATTAAACACGTTGTTTTATAGTTTAAAATGCTGTAAAGTTTCTTGCTTATGAGCGACGTGATTATTAATTTAATGTGAGTGATATGATTATCAAATTAAATCGGAATACTCACCAAATCATGTCAATATAATAAATAAATAATTTAATAAAATAACTTATAATTTAATAACGCATAGTCATCCACTTCACGTAAAAGTTGAAAGTTTCAGAGCTCTAGCTAGTCGGAAAGTTGGTGAAAAATCAATTACAAAATTCCATCATAATAAACAACAGACAGAGAAAGATATATGAAGTTGTATCTGGAAAAATCTTAGGGTGGTGTTTGACGATTTGAAAATATATATATTACATCTCACCTGTTACTTAGCTTTTTTATTTAATATCAATTCCAATATATGAATAAATTAGAAAAAGACGCACAGAAAAATCAAATCAACGAAAAAATATTTAAATTTATATAAAATGACTTTGTAAACGCCACTTTTTTATTGAAAGAAATTCAACATGTTTCGAAGCCAATTGATGAAGCCACCACAAAATATTTAAAATTTATAATTTTGCTATATTTGAAGAAGAAAAAATATTTTAGCTGCTATGGGAACTCCGGACCCCTACCATATCAGGGAGTAGTTAGTTATCCAGTTATCCAGTTTCGCCACAGCAGCCTAGTAAATTGATGTCAAATTGTCGACCTTATATGTAGTCCTTTTATTTATTGATTCATATTTTATTATTTCGTTACAGCAATCCTCTTTTTTATAATAAATTTGCTTAGAAAGCACAAAAATTTGCTATGAAATTATAACTTCACAAGAAAAATGTGTTTTTAAAAATTGTTTGCGATTTTTTAAATTACCTATTTTTTTCTTCTTTTTCTAATACCATCCGCAAAAATTTACCAGCGTAATTAAATAGTATTTTACACGTCTTTGAACGTGTAAAATGCTAGTTAAATATGTAATTAATTCGCATTACTATCAAATATTAAGAAAAAATTATACTGTATCACAACTAAAAATTAAAATTCAAAAATCGTCACTCGTAAACTCAAAAAATATTATTTATTAAAGGAAACACATTCTTATTGTGAAGTTGCAATTTCAGAACAAAATTCTGTGAATTATTAAACAATTTTTATTTAGAAATTAGAAAATTCTAATTTATAAGGTTGAAAAATTTTCGTTAACTTAACATAGTGTCGTGGCGAAATTGGATAACGCGCCATTCCCGGATAGAATTGGAGGTCCGTGGTTCGAGTCCCGGCGGCATTTAAAATATTTTTTCGTTAGTTTGATTTTTTCTGTATGTCTTTTCAAATTGATTAATAAAAATTGTTCAAAAAATATTATGTACAATTATCATTCAGGGGCGTAGTAACCATCAAAGCTGCTTCCTATTTGCTTATAAGACGGTAAATTCCGAGGGTGAAGAGAGTGCAGGGTCCAGGTCCAGTGTTCTAGTGGTACACCTTTCATCCTCCAGCCGCCATAAGGGCCTGTTCATCAAAATCCAAAAAATCAACCCTTCCCTGGCTGGTCGTCTAAGCTGGTATCATCAGCTATGAAGCTAACAAACCACTTTGGTACGCCCTTTCTCTAATCGTTACTTTGCCAAGAGGATTTTTGAGATTACAAAATGATTCCACGGCTTTCCGCTCTTTTGCCTAAGTAATGCAGCATAATGCGTGTGTTTCTTTATATTTTATAGTTTGCTCCGATGCGAATTTTAATTAATTAACAACCTTACTATAATCAATTATTATATATTGTGGAGTGTAGGTAAGTTAGACTTCAAATAAAATAAATAAACACCGGATAAATATGCATCAATATAATAGATTGCACTTTTTTGTGATTGAAGAATTTATGCGAAATATAAAACTACTGAACATGTCAAGACAGTGCAGGTTGCAAGGTTTAAAAATTTATATCAGATAATTAATTCATTAATATCACGCGTTACGCAATAGTCCTCGGCGTATATATTTAGTTTACCAAGCATGAATTACACGCTTTAATATAAATTAATCATGTATATTGAAATTTCGCTTTAATAAGTTTCGGTTACGATTTTTTTTAAATTGCATAACGAATTTCTCCATTTTATATGCAAGTTATGACGTGAAGTGAGTACCTATATGGTGGCGATCTTCTGTTTGATGCTTTAAATGCTATCGTTAAATATTTCGACATTATTGCTCAACTCATTTAAGAGTTGCACACTACGCGTTACGGTGTGCCTATTCATTACATCCATACTGCATTTTGGGATATGAAATAGCGCGTGACCACGACTTCGCAAATAATTAGTCTAGTATAGGGACTCTGTATTTGATATATACTTAATAAATCATACTGTTTGCAAAAAAATATCAGATCAGACCAACCGATCACTCTGTTAAAAGGTAGAGAGCTTGGTTTCTCACTTAAGAGCACAAAAGGAGTTTGCAAATCTTTGAAAGTAAGATTTTGTGTAAGATCCAATATGCGATTAGCAAATCGTTAATGGAGTAGGTTAGGTTAACGTCTATCACGTGACACGAAAAACAGTGATATATTTTGCGAACTACATCAACAAAGTAATATTCTTGAAAGAAGTAGGAGTAGGTTAGGTTAACGTCTATCACGTGACACGAAAAACAGTGTAGATTTTGAGAACTACATCAACAAAGTAATATTATTGAAAGAAGAAGAAAAAAAAGCATTGACACGAATTTATTAAAAAATTAAAATTATGCAAAACTGCATTCCGCGAATAACTAATGGGGCCCTGTCAAGAAGTGCATTGCGAGCGTCCATATGGAGATTGCATTTAACCAGGGTTGGCAAAAGACTAATTTGCATCGCGCAGTCAGTTTGGAGCGGCTCTTGCGTCCGAGTGTCAGAATTATGACATACGATAAATAATACTGGTTTTCTCCGCGATATTTATTTACTTGTGTGAAAAATTATTTAAATTTTGTCGTTTAATTTACGACTCTGATAGCCTTGGTGGCAAATAATTATCGCGAATACATTATGCAGTTGTAGGTTTTCTCGCCTATCGAAATGAGCACAGCGAGTTTTATAATTATAAAATTAATTTTAATAAAAATTAAATTTTATTTGGAAAGTTGCGTTTTTCAGAACAAAAGGAAAAATATACATCTCGCGTAAAAATAATATAAATGTAGATTTTTAACTTCTTCTTCAATTTATATTATTATATTTATATTATTCATTTTCCATATATAACTTTTTAAAAATATTTTTATTATCTTTATACTTCGATTTTTTAATTTAATTTTTGTTATCCTGAAGAAGAAACCATTGGCTTCGAAACATGTCGAATTTTTTTTTTCAATAAAAAAGTGCTGTTTACAAAGTTATTTTATGTAAATTATAGATTTTTAAAGTAATTTGTCGGCAACATAATGTTCCAGATTTGAGTCCAGGTGGTAAATATTTTTTCTATGTTTCCGTAGATATAATTTATCTTATTTGTTAAACAAATAAAATATTTTTCATATTTAAATAGTTGATATATAGACAAAATCATTAATTTAAAACAATTATATCTTTTAAATTTTAATTTCACGTCGACTGCTTTTAAAACCACTGTATCATCATTGATACAGTGAAACGTCACATATACATATACAAAATAAGTTATTTTTTAAGGTTACGAAATATAATATTTTCATTAAAATTATAATCGAAATAGGGGTACGCCAAGCATGAAAATTAGGACAAATAAAATTATTTTAGTTTTTTAAATTTTACAAAAAAGTAAATAGTTTCAGTTTTCTTGTTATTTCATATTTTATAACTATATATTAACTCCTTTGAGATGCTTACAAAGATCGCTTTTAAACGATCCTTTGCAGCTCAACAATTTATTGCAATGATTGCAACATGCATTGTTTTATCCATCCATTTTGATATTATTTCAAACAACCGATTTACTTGCAATATTCACTATGATCTAAAAAATTTTGAAAACAAAATTATTTTTTACTTTAAAAATTGAATATATAAAATAAAAATTTCTTGACTCAAAATAAAATAATGAAAAATATTTTTAAATGCTGCAAGCATATTTTCAATTAATGTAAATTCTTCACAAAGAAGTGGTTAAAAACGGTTTATTAAATGTTTAGGATAGAGTTAAAAATTGTATCGAATCATTTAAGAGGAAAAAATAAAATCGATTGCAAACGCGTAACAGAAGCAATTGTTTCACAATGGAGCGATCGCACAGATTGAATGGCATTCGAGCTTCTAATGTTCAAAATCGAATTATGAACATAATATTTTTGAGTAGGTATGTTCAAATTTTTCAAGCACACAATCACTGGATTTTTGTCCCCAGATGGATAATTATTAATCTTGATGTATTATAGATATCTCATAGACATAGCTATTCTCAAACCCTAAAAACCCTTATGCCTGTCTAATATCAGAAATAAAAAGACAAGATTCGCTAGGACTGTTCTAATTCTAATCTAACTAAAATTGATGCATTGTTTGCAAATTTTTTTTTTTTTTTTTATATATATTTATTTTTTATAAATATAATACTACATTTTCTCTTTAGGTCTAAGTTACTCAGATAAATTCATTACGATCTTTGGACTTACTTTTATTATAAATTATTTTATCTCCCTGTTAAAAATGCAATATTGTTATATTATGTCAATTTCCATATTATTTTTTATAAAACATGTGCATCTATTGGATTATATTAATAAATTACATATTAAAAATCAACAACAATTACGATATTAAAACTTGTTTGTATATGTATGTAAATATGGGTACATAAATATGAAACTATATTGTCACGGGACGTGGCTTTGGGAGGCAAATGAAAACACTCGAAATTAATTACCCATTTATTAATTATTTTAATTAACTCACAAAAGCAACTGGAAACGAATTAAATTTAAACACTTATCTCGAATTTACACTATTTCGCAATTTATTACTCGTCTGTGAACACTTTATTATCACTTGTTAAGGCTTTCAAGAAAACTCCGTTCAACTATCGCACATAAGTAGGTATTTATAAGTAGGCATTTGAGTAGCTTATTGATATTGTGGTTAGGACTCTCGCCTCGTGATCCAAAGTTAGCGGGTTCGAATCTCACTCCAGACCAGCAAGTCAGTCGTATTTTCATAGCACAAGCGCTTAGCTCGTTTTGAAAATAGTAAGAATATTGGTGTGACACGTATTACGTATTTGCATCTCCATTTAAAAAAAATTCGCTTAATATTTCACTCGGTTATCTTCAACAGGCCACACTTATAGCTGGCTTACCGCTCCGTCACCTAAGTCGCCCCAGTTGAAACGTCATAACATACACGAAGCGCCGCGGTACTGGTTCCGCCTTTTTATACGAAACACGTTAGTTTTTCGAATCTCCTACACATTTTTAGTGTTTTAGATAATTTTCTTTAGATAACGCTTCCACAGACTATTCCAGACGTCTTCGGAATGTTGTAGATAATCTCTGTAGGTCATAGATTGCTGTAGGGCGTTCTAGAGCATTCTATAGTGTTGTTCCAAGGTGACAACGGATTTGGGCAGTACGCAATTACTTCTGTTCACCATTTTGTTTCAATACACGTCTAGATGCGTTTATTTATTTTCAATTTAGTCCATACAATAAGCAACAACAACTATTACACTGACACTCAGGAACGTGCTCTGGGGCCAGTTGAGTGGCAAAAAAATAAATAAAATTGAATATTCTATTAAATATACACACAAGATAAATATGTCCCATCAACATTAGATATATATACTTAAAATTAATAAATTGTTCATCCCAGCCCCGGGAAAAGAGACTGATCAATGTCTACACGACTCTCAAATCTCTTCCCCGGATCCTGGCTGGAACCCACCGATAATTCACTGATTCTTTTATCGTTCGAAATGAGTAATAAAACACGAAATGAAATATCGACCAAAAATAATAAATATTAAAAAACCGGCACGAAGATACTTATTACTGATTCGAATAATGCTAATAAAATGCTTAAATGACCAACTGATTCGAAAAATAACTAAAAATGCTGCACTTTATCTTTGTTGTTTACTTCTTGATATTTATTTTTTTGCAAAAAAAAACAAAATTCAAATTTCACAAGTGTTCCAAACACATTTTTCCATTCAAAATTTTCAATATTTAAACTGTAAATTGCCGAGTTCTTACTCGCATAAAATAATAAAGAATACACACAACTTTATTCAATAAGTAGGTACTTAATATAAAAAAAGTGCCAATTTTGAATACATTTTCATTATAATTTGTATTTTTAAATTAATAAAGTTTTAATTTTTTCATTGACATTTTTATATTGTTTTATATGACTTTACCTAGATAAAAGCCAATCACTTGAATTCAGTTATTTTACAAGTAATTTTCTTTATTCGTCCGAACCATAAAATCCAGATTATTCACATCTCGAATGCATCAAGTCGCCTTAACAATTCTTCGGTAAGCGTCCATTCTTCCATTTCATAAAACAATACGTAGCATCTGACCGTTCGCATTCGTAATCCAAGGTTGAGATCATGACATGACATGGGTGTGACATTTTTATAATTTGCTGAGTGTTGTAATTTGTGGTTGTTTATTTTATTGAATTTTTTTGAGTTCTGCTTCAACTACAAGGATATCCTTTTTGTTTTTTACTATTTTTTTCAATGTTTGCGTAGGCACACACAAATAAAAATAACAATTGTGAGTTATCTATACTGATCTTCAACGTTTGCCTTCAGAGACTCTCTTTCAGCACTACTAAATCTTAAAAGTCTGTCGTAAATTATTTCGACGTGTTTATTATAATTTAGCCGCCATATCAAATTTAATATCCCGCACGCGCGTTTTTTCCGACCTGCGCAATATAATTATTTACACTTCAGCCCCCTGATGGCGTATCGTAATGATATATAGCTTAATACCTTGCCAGGGAATTGTCTAATATGCTGGAGAAATCCGCATCAAATCGGTTTAGCCGTTCTCGAGTTATGCTGCGTAGACACGCGTTGCTCTTTAAAATAAAAAAAAGTAACCCATAAAAATCAAGTTTTTATTATACTCCCTTTCTTTGTAAAATATAACAATAATTAAAGACGAATTAAAACATATAACATAACACTAAACTTACAGTAATTTAATATATTTTTAAAATGTCAGATGTTTTGAGCTTTGATAAGACACTTCATGCTTTGAAGATTAAATTCTAAAATCAGATTTCAGTCAATTTAGACTTTCGACATTCGTAGTGAAGTACCTATTATGTATACCGACGGAGTTATTCAAATTTGGAAAATATTCCGCGACGTTATCGGGCCGCCGTTGCTTATCAAA
>JADDOH010019389.1:0-18587 GCA_016648135.1 Agrypnia vestita
CATATTTAATCAAATCACTAATATATATAATGATTAATTTTTGTTGATGAAAATCCATATTTAAATTGACTTACAACTTTAATTCTGATAGAGTAAAATATTATATTTTCTTTCATTGTGAATTTTTCCGCTCAGTAGAACACTTTCCATTTAAGAAATAAAATCGAATTAGTTTGTGTAAGCCGTGCCTACGAGGTACATTATTTCCTTGTATTGGTGTTTATTTCCTAAATACTAACACGACGAAATAATGTGCGTCGTACGCATGGCTTACACATACTGATTCGATTGTGTTTCTTGAAAGAAAAAACTATACAAAGGCGCGTTTTAATGTTATCTTTTTACCTGGATGATCATATTCTTCACCGGGAGATAAAAAAGACAATATTTATGTAAACAAAAATTATCATCGATTTGATTAAAATTTAGAAACTAGAAATAATTCTAAATTATTGATGGGATACTAAGGGGTGACTCATTTTAATAATATGAAAAATATCAATCTTTATCATTCAAAATATCAATAAAAGCTCAAGTTTTGGTTTTCAATGTATTTTTTCACAAAATTATTATCAAAATATTTTTTTCGTATAAATGATACACATGGCCCGTTTTTACAAACCACACATATCGGTCATTCGTACCTGAAGAGAATATTAAACTAAAAAAAATTGCATAGCCTATTATTAAGTGGTAAAGGGGTAAAAGGTAGGTGCAAAGTGGAAAAATGGGCAAGGTGACAGGGAAGGGGAAAGGGGAACCGGGGGAAAAAGGGGGGGGGGAAAAGGGGGGGGGAAATGGTGGAAAAGGGGGAAAGGGGAGAAGTTGGGGGAAAGGGGAAAGGGGGGGGGGGAAGGGGGGAAGGGGAAAAGGGGACAAGGGAGTGGGTGGGAGGAGGGGGAGGGTAACAGGAAGGGGGAAATAGGGGAAAGGGTGGGGGTGGAAGTAGGGTTAAAGTGGTAAAGGGATGGGAAAGGTGGGTAAAGGCGGAAATGTTAAGGTGGTGGAAAAGGGGTTGGTAAAGGGTAAAAGGAAAATGGTTTAACGGGTGAAATGCGGAAATTCGAATTTGTGTAAATTTTAAATTTTAAATTTTAAATTTTAAATTTTAAATTTTAAATTTTAAATTTTAAATTTTCTATTATTAATTTTCTATTTTCCATTTTCAATTAATATCAATTACTCGTCATCATTACTTTCATCATACTTTTATCGTGCCAGAAATCATGGAAACCAGCGTAGATATTTTACCGTATATCGTATAAGCTCCACCGGAAGGTATGAAGTGTAGGAATATGTATCCAAAAAAAATCTCCTTGAAAATTACAAAGTATATAGAATAAGTTAGTGAAGTATCAATTTGGAATGCTACTCACCTCAGTTCCTGAAATCTAAGTTCAACATTCTCTTAAAAGTTCGTGCGCGGTACTAGGGTGTATTTTTCGTAATTATTTTCAAGCAAACGATACATGATTTTTTTTTATTAGTCTTCATAGTCAATATATACATATAGAAGACTGTATACAAATTTTTGCACTCGAATCTAATTTATAGTTTGCTATGGTTTGTGGTGTAGGCTGCTTCCAAGAAGACACTCAAAAATTGTTGCTTGGAGGTCGACAGCGATTAAGCCATACGGTTTAATAGAAAAATAAAATAAAAATATATTTAGAAACTAGACATTTAGGTATTAATTTCGATATCTGAAAAAAATGGCGGGCCAGCGAATTTTATTTCCGATTTTCATGGAAAATTTTCAACGTTCATAAAAAAAATAGAAAGGGGCCCATTATTAAAAAATCTCTACGTGGTGCCATAGAGACTGGATTTTCAAACAATTTAAGACTTCGCGCATGCAAATTGGACGTTTAGTTGTTTAATGTGTTGTCAACCAGGTTGTAAAACGTAATTTCGAGAAAAACGCTTCAAAATTTTGCTGAAGCATAATTCAACATAGGTACAAACTAACTTTTTATTAGTCTCTTTTTTTGTTTTTCACCGTTAATCAGCTACTTCTGAACCACAAAATGGCTCCTGAATATCCAGAGACTCACCAACATAGGGTGGCTAGGTAGCAGACCCGTTCGACAGCTTCACATCTGACACTCGGCGCGGTCGTGCGCTTCGAACATAAATAGTGAACATAAATTAAATATTAAAATAAATATTCGACAATAAATTTTGTATTCACATAAACCACTGTATCTCCTTCAATTTTTTTTATTTTATTAAATCTGGTAAGAGCATTTTTAACAAATGTATCTCACAGAAAATTAATAAAAATGTCAATTTTTTTACCATGGTCTGGGGCCTTAATCATGGCCTTCTACTCCGTTCAGCTGACAGTACTTAAGGTTCCTCTTTCCCCATTGATAATAATTAATTCTTCAGCTCCACATAAGAAGTGCAGTCGGCTAGGATTTGGAATAAATATAACATCATCATTCTCAAAAGCCGACTAAAGCAATTTCACCTTTCCTAAAACCTTGTTTAACCCTTCCATATTATCCATGTACTGCTCGTCTCGTTAAAATGGAGCTATTTTCGTTATTGTAGTGCAGTATAGTATTCTGAATATCAATTTTAAGCGATATTCATCCGTATTCTGAAAATAACAATGTCTGGATCTCTAAGATCTTTATCCCAACACTTAATAGACGATAGTAAAAATTAAAAATGTCCAGAGCGGATTTTGGAATTCTACGGCTCAAATACACTGTAGGTATTAAAAGATGATATAAGAAAGATTCTTTCTTATAAAACGTATTCATTTCTTCATCCACAGCGTCCAGATGAAATATCATGGCTAAACTTGGCATGACCGCGTTCGGCGTTACCGCGTATTCAAATCTTCCCAACCTAACATTTGACAGATATTTCTGGACCTTTAAGACCTTTATCCCAACAATTAATAGACGATAATAAAAATTAAATATAAATGAGACATAGCTTTACGTTGGTGCCGAACGCGGTCATGACAAGTTTAGCCATGATATTTCATCGGGACGCTGTGGACGAAGAAATGAATACGTTTGTAAGAAACAATCTTTCTTATATCATCTTTTAATACAGTGTATTTGAGCGTACAATTACAAAATGCGCTCTGGACATTTTTAATTTTTATTATCGTCTATTAAGTATTGGGATAAAGATCTTAAAGATCCAGACATTGTTATTTTCAGAATCGGGCCGATTATCAACTATCAATAAACCTGCTCTAACAGCATGCATGTAAAAAGTAAATAAATAAATGATGAAAAACATTATTTAATAAAAATAGTAAAACACAAAAAACTCATTTTAACGCTACCAGAAGCGGCATAAAAAATTCACACTTTGAGTATTTTCTCCGAGATGAAAGTTAAGGATGCTGTGATCTTACGAGTTCGCGCTCAAGGAGAGGAAATGAAACCATATTTCTATATAAAGTGTATACGATTCGCAAGGGATTCTCTTTATTACATGAATTGATCATTTTTTTCAAATTCTTTTCTTGGCTCAGGAGCTGTTTTATATTTTTTCAACTGAAACTCAGAGAACATGCGTATAGGAGAAAAAACACAAGTCAATGAAAATTTTTGAATTATTTTCGCTTCTTTGAAGCGTTATGAGATATTTTTTACAAAACCTAATTAGGTATATCAAAGAGTAGTAAAACATAAGACAAAATTCTGCTTATTACTTCAACTAAAACAAAATTTAAAAAAAAAATATTCAATTACTTATTGAAAAAACAAAACTGTTACATACGATGCTTTAAACACAGCTCATTGGGCAAGAGGTGGCTTCTATTGAGCTAGGATTTTGCTTACTTAAATCATATAATTGCTTTAAGAAAAAAACGAAAACAAGTATCAAAAAAAAATGACTACAGAAAATATTATAAACCAGTTCCAAAGGGTGCCAAAAAAATTGTACACACTTCTAAAAAATAATCATATATATTTACGAGTATATTGTGATGTTAAGGTTATATATCCAATATCTAAATGCGCCAGTTGTAAGAGCAATTGTTATGAAAAAGCATATTATCTTGAAACCTTATTTCTCATTAATATATATCTATACTCCTTCCCTATACGCGAGTCTTTGACTCTTATAGAGAATAATAGAAAATTATTTTGTCTTTATTTGGAGTATGTTTTATATTTTAGCGTTACATTTGTAAAAAAAACAAATAAAAATTAATGTTTCCACTGGCAAATATATTTTTACAATTAAAAATTGATTTCGTAATGAATATTTTTGCAATTTTTCATAGAAAGACTCAGAAACACGTAATTTTTTGTGTGATTTTCAAGCATAGAGTATAAATTTAAATTTTTAATCAATAAATAAGCCCCATTAAAACAAACCATCCCTTCCTAATAGATGTGGGGTGTGTAAGCGGATACGCCCTCTCCTATTAAAAAACCTATTTTCAGAAGCGAAAAAATCGTTTGTACATCTTTCCCAACGTATCCCGGGTTTTTGAATTGCCGATCATGTATTTGACTACTCTTCGATGAGGGATGATGATGGACCTATCTGTCTAGGGAATACGGAAGGCTGTATAAGGAAGGCATCGCGCTATGCTAGAGGAACATGACGCCTCAACGATGTAGCAAAATATAATTGTACAAATTTTTATTTTTTTTACCAATATTTAAGATAAAACAATTTATTTAAGGTACCTACTCCCTTTAATAGTTTAATAATTAATTTTCTCAGTTACAAAATCACTGTATTTTTGTTATAGATTAGAAGCCAGTGATTGTTAGACTTACGTTATAGTATCAAACCTGAAATATTGTTTGTAGAAACACAATAGAAGCTAATATTGTAAAAATACTTCTAAATGGTTTCTGCTTTTGTACTTTAATTTGGCCTGTAAATACTCCTCCCATAAGCTCGAGCTATTGGCTCATTTTATGGGGAGTATAATTTATTTATTAAATTTTTTAATAACATTTACTTTATTACAAATAACATTATTGTGTATCTACTGTATAATAAAAAAAAAAATTAAAAAATAATTAGATAAATAAATATATAATATGGTAGGTTGGGATATTATATAATTTGAGTTTTGGGGATTTTGGTGGATAACAGGTAATAAAGGTACATAAAAATGTGTAGGTAAAACGTTAAAATTGAAGGTATCGGATAAAATTGTGAAATATTGGCCTGCATATTTATAATATATAAATTGAATTGAATAAATTTAATTGAATCCCATTCCCTCCCTCTTCCCACCCTTCCCATTTTATGTATTATCATTATTTAAATCTTTGAAATATATATTATATATCACATATTCTTAATCATTTTTTTACTTAGTTTTTTTTTTTAACAGCTTCAAGGAAACTTCACTGGTCATGCTAAATGAATATTTTTTTGATATTATATAAATTTTTTTATTACATTGTACTGCATGTTTCCCAAAATAAAAAAATAAAATACTATAATGTAAATAGCACGATAATTTGTAGAGCTTCAAAGCATCTGGCAAAGATTAATATGAGAGTGATGTCCCGTTAAATATATAAAAAATCAGGCATGTTATTTTTACGTTAAACTTAGGTTCTCATTTTTGGAAATACCTGTTATCTGCCAAAATAACCGAACTCAAATGTCATAATATCCAAACCTTCTTATCCACTCATCTCTATATGATATTTCAGGTCTGATACTATAACGTTAGTCTGGCGTCGATGGCTCTTAGTCTGTTAGAAAGTACGTACATTATTGTTACAGAAAAAATGTAATTAATTAAATTGTTTTAGTAGGTTTGTATAAAGCAGAGAAAATTGATTTTGTGAAGGGTTTGTTAAAGTAACTGAAATGATAAATTGAGGACCACCAATGCGGCAGTGTGAAGGAAGAATTACGGTGTTTATGTAATTTGTCACGTTATATATGCAAGTGCACATATATACGAATGTTATATATGAGTGTAGTGTGATTATGTAACGAGCAAACAAGAGAGGCACAAGTAAATGAGACATATGACTATCACTCAATTTTAGTCACCTTGTTGAGGTGTCAGTCTGTTGGTTGTCGTCAGAATAACCAGTACACTGCTAGTTTATATTTATCACATGATATTTTACATAAAAAAATATTTTTACCTTTACATAAAATATAATTTCTCCACGAATTTTATTCTTCGGCTCAAAATTGATACTCATTGACGCAAAAAATTGATCATTAAATATCCATACAAAACGACATCTGGAGGCGTGGGATCAAGGGAACGCGCTAGCCATAAAAATCCGAATATAATATGGAAATTATAATTTCTTTGAAAATATATTAACTTGTAAAGGTCTGCAGAGGCTCGCTAGATTGAAGGGTTGCGTGAATAATGATATACCTTTCTTCTTCTTCTTCCTCAGCCTTTTTCCCTCCAATGCTGGTTGTAGGCTTCTTCCATTTTCCTACACTCATCTCTGTTTCTTCCTCTTCGCATTAAGGTTCTTCCAGCTTGCTGGACTATGTCATCAGGCCACCTTTGGGAGACCTTCCTACGCTTCTACTTTTCGTTCAGGGCCTCATGAATTGGTCAACGTTGCCAATGCAATTGTAGAGTGATCATTTAAGCCCGCTCATACAGGTTGTACGCCCTGAGTCATTGTAAAAGAGACTTCCATCCACTTTTCTCATATATAAATAGCTTCGTCTCTGTGAGACTTCTATCACTTATTTGTATAATTTAATTAATTAATCGTCCCTTTTGGGACCAAATCCAATAATCGTGTTCTTAGAAGATACTTTCATATAAGATATAGTAATTGACTTCTTAAACTATGTTATAAAAACAAATTTTACATTTAATTACACTCACTGTTGAGGTGTGAGTGCGTATTTCTATAGAAATTGTTAAAATTAAGGATAAGATTTTCACATAGTTAAAGATCCTTGAAGGACTCGTCTTTTGAAGGAGAATTTCGCGCTTATAAAATATAAATTCAATGAATGTTAAGCATTGTATAGTAAATATTTCAAGTATATTTTTTTATAATTTATATCTTCAGAAAATTGTGAGATGTTTATTTTGGTCTATTTCTGTATTATATCAAATATTTTATTTTATAGTAGTAAAACAATGAAAAAGTTTCTTAGTTAGAGGCTTAAAAAAGTTCATTGAAAGGTTAAGTTTTCCTTAATTATAATATTTTCCGAAAAGATTGAAATATTTTCAAATGAAAGAATTTAACTCTAGATAAACTTGTTTTGATAGCGAAACCTACCTGTATTGATACTGTTTAATTGTAAATAATTCCATCACGCATAGAGGAATGTATATATTAACATTTTATATTTGATTCAGAACTTCAAATAAGATAATATAGGCGAAATCAAAAATACTTAACCATAAATAAACAAATTTTTATACTAAAGAGTATTAAAATACTACTATAATTGCAAAAATTTTGCGATAAAATAATTGCGATAAAAAATAATTACTATAATTGGTAGATTTTATTTATATATTATATACGAATAAGCAGAACATAGAAGTAAAAATGCAAATCAAGCAATGCGTTATTAAATTATTTATTTCCATGGTTTTACACCTTTACGGTAATATAGATCTTACATCTAGATAACACAGTGTACATTATTGTGTAAGTATCAGCCATAGACATGCATATAAGTATACAGAGTTATTTGGAAAACATTAATAACCTCGCAGGACTATATTCCTGCCTTGATTATGAGTCGAAAATGTTCAGGGGCTATTATGACCTAATACCAATAGTTATGGAGACATCAAAGTTTGCATATTTTTTTCAATATTTCTGACTTATTTTTTTCAAAACATTGGACTATCATTACAGTAACTTATATCGAATAAGAAAAATTCATTTAATATTAATATATAATAATATTATAATTCTTTAATACCATTCAAATAAAATAATAAAAACCTTCCAATTGGAATGTTTTCGGGGTTTTTATCATTTTATTTAACGTGTATTGAAACGAATGAATTTTTCGTAATCGATATAAGTTACTGTAATGATAGTCCAACATTTTACAAAAAATAAGTAAGAAATATTTAAAAAAAAAAAATGCAAACTTTGATGTCGCATGCTGTTAGGATGCTTGAACATTTTCGACTCATAATCAAGGCAGGAATAAAGTCCGGCGAGGTTTTTAATGTTTTACAAATAACCCTGTATATACATACATTTTCATAAATACACATATATACATAAACATACACACACATACTCACGCACATAAATCAAAATTAAGACAATTTAATATAAAATGCAATATATACATAATATGCAAACACAATACTAAAAATGAATCGTTGTGTATAAAAATATAGCTTACCATCATTTTTTAAAGATTTTTATTTATATATGGATGTAAGCTCATTACTATATTTAAACTATAGTAATGAGCTTATATATCATATTGTAGCGAGGCTAAAAATAATCACTCACTCATGTCAAGTGACAGTTGTTTGAAAAGATCACAACACTACCGAAGATTCCAGAACGGCCTAGCGTAATTTACAGCTTACGTGAAGCATCGAGAAACATCTATAAAAGCCTGAAAGCCACGAACAAATTCTCGTAAACACTGGGAATGCCAGAAGGTTCGATATCAGAATTAGCAGATATAAATAGGACCGCGCGCGGGAGTAACGTTGGTGTTGTTTTAGGGCGCGCTTGACAGCAGCACGGAAGCGAACGCAGCCACGAGTTGTGAAGGCTAGAGTGATTTGACAGCGAATACTCTGGAATGTTCTTACGTAGCGAAATAAATCGAAGCAAAATAATACGTGCGGAAATTGGATGGAACGTTCTAGTGAATTGTGAATAAAGTATAAAAGCGATTATAAAGTATCTATTTACGAGTGATAAATTTACGAAATAGTTCAATTCGAATTATACAATTCGAATAAAGCGTTAAGTTTAATATTGTTAAACGACTTTGAACGTTTGATTAATTAAATAAATCCGTTATTAAATTCCAGCGTTTTCATGAATTCCTCCCGCAGCCACGACACGTGAAAATATTCTTATCCATCTGAAATTATTTCTTTCTTAATATAATCTACTTAAATTTACAAACAAGATTTGAAATTGTTTGATTTTCCAAAAAAAAAATCAGGTTTTTATTTTCAATTACTTCAATATGATTTTAAGAGAAAGATAATATTTGTGTTTAAATATAAACTACGAGTATTTAAAACGAAACGGCATTTATACAATGCAACCGGCATGTAAAAGTACAGTCATTTTTGATGGGTTAAGGCTAGTATTTTTATTAATTGTAGGTATTAATAATATCACCACAAAATCCTTTTGCTTTTATTGAATAAATCATCTAAAAATCAATTTCCAATCCTAAAAAACCATGCTTTGCTCTCTCCTGAAAATTTAACGATTTGTAGATGTTGTGTTACTGATCCGTTGAGTTGGTATCACAAAATAGAGATATTACGCAACTTTTTGGATATCAGATCAATTTGGGATTTTCCTATCTCACGACTCTCAAATATTTTCATCGCCTTCCTCCGAAGCCAGTTTTTTACCGATACGGCGATTTTGAAGAACACCTTCAAGTCGTTCAATTTGATTTTCAATGAGGCATTTCGTGGTGATTTAGTTCCCGTATCGGATGCTGCTCTACACCGCAGCGGGAGATAATTTTTTGAACGTTGTGTATTTTGTGTGTTTTTTTTTTATCCAAATAGGGGAGGAAAGGGGGGGCTGAGCGTATTTTTTATAACGGCACTTCATGAATATTCAGATTGTGTTGTTGTTTCGGCGGCTTGCCGATAGGATGCCTTCCGGTGCTTTAAATTGGTTTACGTTTATAAAACGTATGGAAACGCGTGCGGAATTAGATTTCTATGGGGTGGGGAGGGGGAATCTCGCAAAACTGTTGTAGCCGCGGCTCCGCAAAGTAAAGATTTATTGTGCAGATAGCGCGACTTTATTAATATCATTTGAAAAACGCGATGAAATGTTCAGTTTATTAGCGGAACGCATAAAGGGCGACTTAAGCTTGTTCTATATTTTTAATGTGTGCCATTTTACCATTTTTTCTTCATTTAGTGGGATTAGTGAACTCGCAAATTTCTTTTTTATTTCATTTTTCGTAATGCATGGACATGGAGTGCAGGCGAGGAACCTCATTTGTAGCCATGCCAATTGTAATAATTTCGTTGTCTGTCTATCCGTCCGTCTATCTGTCGTAATTTTGTGTAACGTTCGTAACTTATTTATAGTATTTTTTCCATTTTTTATATTTAAAATATCTTGTTTTTACTCCCTTTCTTTTAACTCGTAGCGTCTGCTTGTTTGCTTGCTTTTCTAACGAAAAAAAATTGGATCGATTTTTAACCCTTTTGCCGTGATTGAATCAAGCTGAAACTTTGCAGGCAGATTCGCTGCGACGATAAAAATGATCTATCAAATTTTCGTTAAAAAATTAATAATTATAGTATAATTTTGAATTTTTCGAAATTTTTTATTACTCCCTTTCGTAGCGTCATCCGAATCGAGCTCAACGGTAAGGTAGGGTAAGCGCTAAACCTGTTTTAACTAGGAAATGTGAAAGGGTGTAGAATAAAAACTTGTTTTTATGGGTTAGTTTTTTTATTATCTTATTATTTTCTTTTTTATAAATAAATATATACTTATTCCTTAGGAAGCGACATGTAAAAGAACCGTAATTTTTTAAGGATTACAGCTAGTATACAGTAATAATTTGGATACCTCACAAATAGTACTGGCTAGAAACATGGTATTTTTACATTATCATAAATACTTACTAGGCAGTTGATTTGGAATTCACAGTTGAAAACCATCATTTTTCGGTTTGTGGCAGTGTTGTTCTAAGTGTGCATTGTAATAATCCCTTTATTTATTTCTTTAAAAATCTTTGTATTTTCTTGCTAAATAAACCGATTGTTTTTTCACACATTAATACATCAATATGATGCATATGTCCTGGCTTGCAAATGTCCTGGCTGAGCATCATTGGAGAGTGGACCAGAATGAGACAAGTTTTGCCTTTGTTCCGGGCAGCGCAGAAGAGGTTTTCGCAAAAGTGATTGGGGGGACCTGACAAGGCACAGAAAGAAGAAGAAAAAGTTTTAAACAGAATAATCCTTAACTATTAAAAGACTGTGCTAAAAAATACCTTCGGGAACGGTGATGTAACACAGTGTTACACGATTAAAAATCGACATAGTTTTTAATATGTGGTAAAAAATGTATATTTTCAATACTGATAAGACTTTTTAAAGGTCCCTATATATAATTATGTAAGGTAAACATACGTATTGCATTATTTCAGTAAATTATAATAAAATCATGGCATGTCGAATTTTCGCGCGCTCATGCCGACGTATCCTTACCAGCTACATTCAACGACGCGGCGACTGCAGTCCGTCTTTGTCCAACACATGTTACGTGACTCAACCGTACTCTTTCGATATTGTTTTCTCTTTCACCGAAACTCAAGCAACCGCTGTCTCTGTCTTACATGAAATGTGTGGTACTATCGTGCTCTTTCTTGCTCGATTTAACTGCGACGTGCAATATTCTGCTCTCTTTTACACACTGGCCAAAAATACGAGATTAATGAATAGATATTTTTTAATTTAAAAATTCGTACATTCTTAACAGTTAAACTTGGTCATTTTGGTGTGAAAGTGTCTGTTCGATGATTATACAAAAAATGTGGCGTTTTAGTTTTCGTAAATAAGATATATATTTAATATTTTCTATGACATGTAGACCTATGTTACACCACCGACACACAGGAGTTAGCACAATAATTTTATATTGCTAAACACATTTGCAACCAGTTGACAAAGTCAGGCAGAAACGAAATCTTTTACCATTTGCGAAGAAATTAAGGGATGTTTCCCTTCCCATATTTTCCTTTATGTGTGCACGTGGTTAAGGTTTTGCGGAATGTTATGGAAAAAGGGATCACATCGATTAAGCGTAGGAATGCTTTGAGAAGGTTTCGTGAAAATTGTTTTAGGGAGAATACTCGGCGACGCCGTCAGCCATATTGACATCTTAATCGCAAAACAATATTGTTTTTACAATTATTTTGTCCATATATTTTTTGAAATATTAATAATAATAAAAATTTTCTCTTTCTGACATAAATTTTAAACCCCGTATAAGAAACAGGGAGTTCTTTAGAATGGGCCAGCACACTAATAATGTTGGTTACTTTTCTCCCACCACAAGGCTGTGTTGCATATATAATATGATGCTGATATTCTTGCAGATACCTTATCATCGTTCAAAAACTCACTCATAAACAATATCCATTTTATAAACGATGACCTGAACCTATAGATCCATTATTTATTAAATACTAATCGTACATGTACAAATGTACATGTAAAATATACTTAAATGCAAAAATACATGTCACTAGAGTGTGCCGAAGACTTTGGTAATTGGGATAATGGGCATAGTCTTCATTTATAATGTTTTATTATTAGAGTATAATTTACTTATTATCCTGTTAGTGTCTAATAAATATAAAGAAAAAAAAACTTTTTTTCTTAAGAATCAAATTTTGTTATGATCCTGATAAGTTATCCTACCGTGATATTGAAATATATATATACTTTAATACAGAAATATGAAATATACCTTATATTAAAATATTTATTGACAATTTGTTAGAGAGTTCACTGCAAAAATAAGATCACAAGTTATACAACGTATAACCAAACATGTCTAGAGTTTTCTGTGTATAGTTTTCTGGGATATTCTGCCGTGTGTGTGTGACCTCTCTGGCCAACGTTTCGGATCCCATTGCAGGGTCCATCATCAGGGCTGATGTGATGATGGACCCTGCAATGGGATCCGAAACGTTGGCCAGAGAGGTCACACACACACGGCAGAATATCCCAGAAAACTATACACAGAAGATTCTGAACGGCCGTGAAAACCTAAGGACATTTTTAATGTCTAGAGTTAATGGGTTTCATTTTCCCATAAACCAGTAGAGATGTTTCCGATGGTGATGATCTATATTTTTATTTGGAGTTTTTAAAACATTATTCAATTTGACATTACTCCAAGATATTAACATTATATTAAACGCCTGAATAATGATGTTCCCCTGGAGATAAAATCCAGTGTATATGAAAAATTTGACCTTATTTTAAATTTTATCTAATTCAGATTGCTGCTGGGTTATCCTGAAATTCCATTTATTCAAGATCTTTCTGTACTTGGCCGCAGACCCCACTTGAATTTTCCAAATAGCGTATTCGAGTACCCATTGTGCGACATAAATACACAAAGCAGGCAAAGCAAAATGAGACCACATGAAAATAAGGGTTAAAGTTTAACTCGGCAAATACAATAAAACATTCTTTTGCAGTTAAATTTTTGCCAAAATCTTCGCAACTCTTTTTAAAAATTGATCGAACGGAGACGAGCCGTAAATTTGGCGCCAACAGTGGACACTTTAAAGTGGCGCATGTTTTCGGGGAGCCCGTGTGGTTCCGCAAAGCTTTTGCGCGAATGCCTTAAGGCTTTTGAGGTTTTCTCGAAACTCTTGCCACATTGAGAAATATTCAGAGAAAATCTGAATGCTCTTGCGCCCTGCATAATTGAACTGCATTGCAGGCAATCAGCATATTTGTGCAATTTTATATTTCTACGTAAGTATCCTGATGTGCATTGTTTTGCGAAGACCGCGTAGAATTTTGTGGGGTAGTAAGCCACATACAGTATTTTAAATGTTTGTTTTTATTTGATTAATTCATTTGATTTAATTTTAAATCGTCATCATTTTCGTGCTTTTTAGTCTTAGTGCATCACTATCATCATTGAATTGGGTGAAAAACATAGACCATGTTACCTTTACATGAGTTAAATTATAATTATTTGTTTAGTTGTTGTAAACTACTTGAGTTTCGAGAGTATGAGAATCTCTCATAGACATTGAAGGTGACCCACCACATACCCTTGACTATTTTATGCGCTGAAGCGTCCATATCGGCCCAACACGTTCGCCGCCTGGTTGACATTATTTTATGCTAAAGCGTCCTCTCCGCCCGGCCTGTCGTCCCAGCAATACAAGAACCAAGACCAGGCAAGTTGGTCCCATGCGAAAAAGTCTTTATTTGTTAATAGGGATTTTACAAACGTATAATAAAGGAACACCTACAATCTAAAAAATACAATTTAAGAACACCCGAGAAGACATCGCACGGAATCAAAAATAAATCAATACCCCTGCTTGGAGGGAAATGGATAAAACAAAAATAAAAACATGAAGCACTTGTATCAGAAGAGACTAAAACCACCGGTAAGACACATATTCAAGAGAAACAACGTAAGAATAGACAAAATATTACACAAAATAGAAAGATAACATTTTAGTGCAAATAAAATGGAAAATAACGATAGGAAACACAATAAAATTAACAAGAAGTTAAAAAAAAATAGTAGTAATAATCAAGCAAAGTGAAATTGCAAGAAAAATTATGAAAAAAAATAAATAAAGAAAGACCGAGGCAGGGCAGCAAGGTCAAGGGTACATCAGGACCACAGAGCAGGACCCCTCAGGATTTCCCAAATTCCCACGAACACTTTAAAAAGTCTGAAGTCCCTCACAACTCACAAGGTCGGCATTTCTAAGACACTGACCTGTTCCATGTGGCCCATTTATACCCTCAATCAAAGCTTCCCTTGCATCCCACATCAAAGAACAGTCCCACAGGATATGCTCCGGAGTCTCATCCACACGAGCACAGACGCACCAAGGGTGGGTAGAGAGCCCAAGATCATGTAGATCTGAACAGGTAAAATATTAAACACAGGTAATATATTAAAGAGAGGTTAAATATTAAACTAACTGGATTTGATAATGTAAGCCCATTGGTTGATTAAGGATCACTAATTTGGTTGTGATGGGAAGTATTCCCATCATACTACTCATTTTCTTCGGAGCAACCCTTACTACAGGGTGCCCAATGCATACAAGCAAGTTGCCCTGCTCCACCCTATACTTATGCCGTATGCCTTCCCATATAACTAGAAAATTAACACAGATAGGACCTCAGTGCAGTATCTTAGGTATTGACGAAAGCACATAGTGCTAATCTGTATACTTATCTCAAAAACATATTTTTTTTACATAGTGAATTATTAATTTTTTAGTATTCAAATTTTCGTGTATTTTCCAACTCTTTGTGAATTACGTTTTAACTAAAAATCCCACCAAAGTAATTACACACCCGGATGCTGGATACTGGAGCTGAAAATTTTAATTGCCCTAATGGAATAAAGTTATTTTTATTTATGTTGAACTTTAGATTTTCTTTTTGTGTACCGCTAAAACCGTCTACTTGAGACAATTTTGCCGGGCTCAGTTGGGATGTTTTTAATATTTGAAGGTAAAACCTCATAATTATTCATATAAATCTATATAATAGTGATGGTAAGATAAATATGTGCAATCAATGAAGTTTAATTTTGAATTTTTTTTCAGTAGGTTTTCTGAATTTTCTCTGTAGAATGTTTCATTTCTTAAAGTCACTTTTATCTAATATAATAAATTCATTAGATTAATATGTAGGTATGTGCGTAAGAAGTTATACTTTTTTGGTATACATAAAAACACGTGCTGTTTTGTATGTCTTGCGTTGGAACTAAGCTGGACTCTAGAATTGCCTACGATGAAAGATCTACATCAACTGATTAAATGAAATATATGTAAAATACAATAGTTATGAGCTAAATTGCATTTAGCTTGTATAAAATATTACATAATTCAATTACCATAATAACACATTATGAACCTGATCACAATTACATCAATAAAAATACATCAATTAATATAAAATAAACAAAGATAACAGCACCCGCAATTTTCATAACACCATTATCAAACAACATCACGTATTCACTTATAAGAATTGCGATAAGTTAAAACTGCTTTCTTATCTTTATATTGGTGCTTTGGTGTGACCACTTCGTGGTGTGAAAAATTCCGTTGCATGATGCGCACGCATTTCATTGCATCCTAAAATGTCATTCTCAACGCGCGCAAAGAATAATAATATTAAAAAAAACAGAAAAATTCTATAATATTTAAGAACACATTCTTATTGAGAAGTTACATTTTTTCCGAACAAAGTTCTGTGAAATTTAAAAGCAAATTTATTTATCAATTAGAAAAACATACAGAAAAATCAAATCAACAAAAAATAATTGTCTGCTACCGGGATTCGAACCACGGATCTCCTCCTATAGGGGGCAGGCGCGTTATCTAATTACGCTATAGCGGCCTCTTGGATTTCCGTGAATATAGCTATAGCGTAATTGAATCGGACGGACAGAAGGAGATCCGTGATTCGAATCCCGGTAGCAGCCAAATATTTTTTCGTTGATTTGATTTTTCTATGTCTTTCTAATTCATTAAGAAAAAATCTAGTTAATAGTTAATAGCTCATGAGAAAAGACTACAGATATCTCTAATAACGTCAATTAGAATAAATGAAACATTCTCAGTTTTCAACGTAGGTATATAGAACTTTAAAATTTTGATAATATAATGGAATTATGAACGTTTCATTGTGGAGAGTGATCGCTGAAGCCAGCTCACAAAGGTTGTAAGCCCTGGGCTACCCTATAAAGACTTTCATACACGTTCCTCATATATATAGCTTCGTCTCTGTGAGACTTGTATAATTTATCTCAATTGATATTTATACCTCTGTGGACAAAATCCAGTAATTGCGTGTATACGAGGTGTCCCGTATCTCGACGTCCAGCCGAAATCGGCTGTCACAAAATGTCACTTTTTGACCAAACCAAATATACAAAATCAATACTGATTTTGATTTTTTTTTTTATATTTTCTGATAACTATTATGACTTGGCCTATCACCTAATTTCGGCTTGACGTCGAGATACAGGACATCCTGTATAAAAATATTGTTAAAAAATTATTTAAGCCTTGCAGAAAATTTCTCATTTAAATTCGGCTGTAGAATGACTGGTTCCTCTCACCGCACCGAAAATGTTGAAGCACTAATATAACCCGTTTAATTATTTGAATCCGTGTGGTTAAAGGTTAAATTGCCAAATAAAAATGTAAGAAAGCGCCGCAGGTACTCCAAGTGGTCAATACAACGTTATTTAATTTAAGCAAAACTTCCTTACACGTTCCCCATATAAATAGCTTCATCTCTGTGAGACATTTATAATTTATCTTAATTAATAGTTATCCTTCTGTGGACAAAATGCAGTAATTGTGTTATCAGAACATATCACGGCATGTTTGTGTGGTTATCCACTGTCATAGATACCAGCAGCTAGATTGTTAAATAAACCCATGTCAATTTCTGTAATACTTGTTTTTTTCTCCATGCAATGCCCCATGTTTCATTATTGTGTTGTATCTTTGGCTACTATTGTTGGTGGGTGTGACATGGTGCTTCCCGGAGACCCTGCGTGCTGCTGGGAGACCCTGAGAGTAGCTTTACGAGCAAGGTTGTCCCATTCATCTCCGACGAGACTAGCTGGTGATAACGAGGGGGTCAGATCATAAGGATCTGAACCACACGTCATAAATGGCATAAAAATATTGTTAAAAAAATATTTTAATATTTATTTTATTTTATTTATTTATTTAAAGCCCTTATGGGCTTTTACAAATATACAGAATAATTTTTTTTTTAAATAACATACGACAGTTAAAATAATAATACAGTTAAAGGTACATATTAGGTCCTTTCATATGAAATTGGCGTTTTGCCGTACTGGCAAATTTGATCTCAAATATCTTCTCTTTGGTTAGGAATTCCAAATCCAAATTTATACAGCTATTTACTCATGTATTTGTGATTTGAAAATTATAATTCATTTGTTTTTTCTTCAATTGTTTTTCTCTTTGCGTCACTCAGTTTACAAAATGAAAAACTTGAAATATCGCGTTATTTACGAATACGAGTTCCACCGTGGCACCAGTGCTGCAGAAACGACTCGAAGGATTAATGATGTGTATGGCGACGGTGCCGCAAAAGAAAACACAGTGCGTTTTTGGTTCCAACGTTTTCGTTCTGGAAATTTCGACCTGCAGAACAAGCCCCGTGGACGGCCGGAGACCAAAGTTGATAATGAAGAATTGAAGGCTATTGTGGAAGCGGATCATCGCAAACCACATCCGAGTTAGCTGCAGGCTGCGGTGTTAGTGATAAAACTGTTTTAATCCACTTGAAGCAAATTGGTAAGGTGAAAAAGCTTGAAAGGTGGGTACCTCACGATTGAGTGAAGCAAATCAACAAACGCGCGTTGACTGCTGCGTTGCATTACTCAACCGGCACAATAATGAAGGGATTTTAAATCGAATCATTACCTGTGATGAAAAGTGGATCCTGTACGATAATCGGAAACGCTCATCGCAATGGCTGAACCCTGCCGAACCAGCCAAACCATGCCCCAAGCGAAAATTGACTCCAAAAAGTTACTTGTGAGCGTTTGGTGGACTAGTGCTGGTGTCGTTCACTACAGCTTTCTTAAATCTGGCCAGACGATTACGGCAGATGTCTTTTGTCAGCAACTGCAAACCATGATGGAAAA
>JADDOH010019390.1:0-19891 GCA_016648135.1 Agrypnia vestita
ATTATGTGAGTTTTTAAAAGTCTACGTTGATGTTAATCTGCGTAAAATCGGCACATTAATTTTTGAACAATTAAAAGAAATTGATTTTTATTCGGTTTTAGTTTCTACCTTATGCGTCGGAATCTCAGACGCTACGAGTTAAAAGAAAGGGAGTAGAAATAAAGTGACAACCCTAGCGTCAACGCAAGAGTAGGCTAATAACTCGCCGACAGGCCGGAGATAGACTACTGTTCTGGGTACACTGTGGTATAATGCTCGAAAAAATGTTCGAAAGATGATTTTATTGAAATAATTGATCTAAGTTACCTTAATTAAATAAATAAAAAAAATATATTTAAAAAAACACAATGTTGCTTGCTTCACACCATAAGAAAGAAAGATTATGTTTATTGATTATTCAGGTTTAAGCCGTAAAAACTAACGTATTTTCTATATATTTAGGCGTTGGCGTTAGCTATGGACATTGTTACATTGAGGATTATTCTATTTTTTACTTTTTAGATCTCATCATTTAATATACCTACATTTGTGTTAGTAAATTAATTTTATTATAAAAGGAATAACGGATATTTGATACATTTTTAGTCTATCATTAGCTGTAACCGGTCAAGAATGACTAAATATTGGTTCACGTCCTTGCTAAGCCTTAGCATATATTTATAGCATCTTTTTGGGTTCTACGTAAAGGCGGCCGTAGCAACATGCGTTAATCGGCTAGTTAGGGTTTGGTGGGCTGGGGTTCAAGCCCCGTCTCCGGCCGTTTTTTTAGCCGTGAATTCAAACGAAATTACGAATGTTACACGAAGTTACGGAGACAGGCAGACAGACAACGAAATTACTGTTTGATTATAATTAATTCTCATGGGTGATTTTTTTAATAATTATAGTTTATAAATTTTTATTCGCTCTAACAGAAGACTGCTTTTTTCCAATAGCGAGATATCTCAGATTGTTTAATTTTTATTTAATATTTATTTTGTGAGAAATGTTTTGGGTTGGAAAATAAAATTAATTAAATAATAATTAAGTTTTCGTTAGTAAAATACTTATAAAAAGTATATCCCAAAGTGATTTAAATAAAAATATCTGAGCAAGTTTAAAAAAATTAACCCTGACACCCTAGCGGCAAAAAAAATATAAAAAATACAATGATTCATGTAGTAACAGTAATTGTTTTCAGATAGATGGCAGATATTCAAATACTCGGCAGTAGAAAGAGTTGAAAACTGTAAGTTCAAATTCGTTTTCCTATTAAATAAATATTCAATTACTAGCCAGTATGAAAATTTGAGAACTGTAGATGTTAATTTATTTTCTCATTTAATGCCCCTTGAAATAGCTGTTAGTCGATCGTAAATGAATAGATAATAAATATTTAAATATAAAATAATCTACGTTCAAGACACACGATTCCATACGATTGAAAAGAAACGTTATTAATAAGAAAACCATTGTCTTTTAATGTGTTTTGCAGCAAAATTTTTACGATGGTGAATATAGAGAAATTTCAATCATCTTTAATACCACGGCCTCTTTCGTAGACTTTTATGATTAGTGTAAATGAAAATAATTGCGTTATAAAATTCTGCAAATCGTAATATAAAATTAAAATAGACCACAAGAATAGTTACCCAAGGCACTTCGCAGAAGACATACCTCAAATAGTTCAATATAATTATTGTAGGTATACCTTATTATATTTTAAAACTTTCTGACATAATTATATTTTGAAATACAAAAATAATTTGTTAAAAATTCCTTCAGGTAATATTCGGACACATTTTTTATTTCATAGATAATATATCCTAACCAAAAAGAATTAAGATTTTTGTGTGTGGTGAGGGATAATCACTTACAATCAGATTGATAGTGTAATACAATTTAACAAATAATGAGAATTAGCTAATATATTTTTTATCTAATATAATATTAAAAATTGTTGAATTAATAGTTAAAAGAAATAAAAAAACAAAAGCCAACTCTACAATAAATGAGAAACAATTTATATTCACTGGGGGAATATGCACACATGACGCAACCGCAAAACCTTTATACAAAGTAATTTGGACCAATCAAGTAATTAAATAGGCATCTTCATCGATTCGAAGGAAGCACTCTACAGTATGTTCCACGAACAATCGGATAAAAAGCCACTCAACCTTAAATAGTCAAATCAAATTAATCTCTAAGTAATCCACAAATAAATGAATCTGGAGTCCCCCAAGGTACGGTCCCCAGACCTCTACTATTTCTCACTCACGTAAACGACAAATTTTAACATAAATCAACGGTGAATTTTATTCAATATAAAAAAATATTGATTTAAATGGAACTAATTTTTAATTAAATCATATTTTAAATAAGATAAAGTGTAGATGTTTCAACAGAGACGAAGCTATTTATGTAGGAAAGAAAGTATAAAAGTCTTTATTGGTCGTTTAAAGGGCTTATGACTTTAATCACTTAATATATTACAAAATGTAACGTTCATCGTTTCACCCAAGATCAACCATAGATCATCAAATTTAGATAGTTATTTAACTTTATTCTTTGAGGGCTACCCTCAGCTCATTCAGCGATTTTTTTGTATTTATCTCCTCTATCGTCGCAAAATGCTGTTTCTTCCATGATTTTTTTCGTGATTAATTTCTTTCATGAAAAATTTTTTCATGGCATTTTTTATTAAAAATTCTTTAATGATTTACTTGATTAAATTTTTCCCATGAAAAGTTTTTTCATGATTTCTTTCATGAAAGATTTTTTCTTCATCATGGGAAACCGGAAAAGTTACTGGGTGTCAAATCCAGCCAAGGTGGTGGCTATGGTAAGATTACTATTTTTCATAAAAATTCATGAAAAAGTTTAGAATCATCATGCTGATGCATTTTCATAATTTGATCTACACAAATCAGTGATAATAAACATGTTAACAAAGATATATCACCTTGAAAGATCTGCTGAAAAAACATCTAGAGCGCTTTGGCATTTAGCAAACAAAATATATTCAACATAATGTAGATTAAATTTGGCAACATAGATATATGTGATCGATCTCAATCCTACATTTGATAAGAACTGAACATAATCAAGAATTTTCGATTTGTGGTGGTTTGAATAATTTTAGAACATTTTAAAATAAATTGTAATAAGCTAGAAATCGGTAGAAAATGCGACTATATTCGCGAAACTTCTAGAATGTCCAGAACTTATCTACATGCGTCGAAAAGCGTCAAAGATGCGCTTACACATCTTATTTTTGTTTCGGAGAAATAGAAGAGAAACGATCATTAACAACTAGTTATTAAAGTACCAGAGTACATAATAAGGAGAAGAATAAAGGCAGGGGAGGGATTGAATTGAGGATGGATGGCGCTCCATTAAAGCTTTCATTTTATTTTTTTATTTTTTTTTAATAAATAGAGATGCAAACACGAAATATGTCTTGCATCAATATTTTTACTATCTTTAAACTAATTCGCAATGTATCTGAATGAACGTCTGACTGAGCATCTAAAAGAGATGAGAGATTAAAAGAGACGTGCGTCGTGCAGGCGCGCCCCAATCAGAAAGCCAGCACGAGTGCCCGCACTTGGAGAGCTATCTAGAACCTTTAATCATATATTGTCGCGTTATTGTTACCTGTTTGTTAGAGATCAATAGAGCTCAGAAAAAACTCAAGGACATGCAATCAAGATCCCAGATTCCCGACAAAGTTCCTTCCTGAGCAAAAGACGGAACATTACATAAGCTTAGCGCTTCTGGTATAAAAATAAGACTATTTATTGTATTATAATGGGGCTTGAACCACCGACCACCAGATCATGACATGACCACTCACTCATTTTCATTAGTTCACTTAAATTAATGCAGTTATCTAAGACAAAATGTTATATATGTTAGTATATAATCACTAAAAATTACTTTTTTTGTCTACCGGTTTCGAGACGTAACCCGTCTCTTCGTCAGGACAGCTACTACACTAGCATGTAAATATCACTACACACCACACAAAAGTATTATTAACATACCAATTCCTTCACAAAATACTCTTCACATGCGTGTTACTCTAATTGAAGGCCAACATGCACTAAGTTTATTATAAAATTTGATTAATTAAGAATTTGAGTAGAGGAGAGAAGAAGACTTGATGGCGTTTGTAGGGTGTGTTAACAAATCTTGAGTTTTATCTGATAATTTTAAATCAAACAAAAAGTTATTAGGTTTTAAAACACATATTATCAGATTACATGGATGAATAACTAACTTTTAATCAGATTATGAGGTTAAAATACTATCAAACTTTTATTTATATCTAAATTTTGAAAAAAATACTTTTGCATTAGGCGTTAATCAGCCCTATATTTATAATTCTTTCAATTATTAATATTATAAAAAGCAGTTGTTAATAATTTGAGTGAAATCATATTTTGTAAACATACGGATTTACATTATGTACATGAATTTTGGCGACTAATGTTTATGTTACAGACAAAGTGTAAAATTTCAATAATATATACATTAACTAGTTTATGTATGCACTAATTATAATTATGAGCTTGAGTTACGGTATACCTTAATTTTTGCTTTTCACGTATAGTTTCACAAGATAATGTATGATTTAACTGGTTAATCAGTAGTGGTGACAGCAAATTTTTTAATACGTCCGTAATTATACGTACATAGGTAATAGACAGTAAATCAAATAAATTGAATCTCAAGTGCTTCGCCAGGCAGCAATGAGCCATGCGCTAATGTGTGAACGCCTGTTGGGCGACGGGGGACGTTGGCCTACCTTAGCGCTTGGCCGTGCTTTGACCAATGGATACTGCGGCCTAAAAATGTTATCCGTAGACCTTTCAGGTCTCTCATATTTTAAATAAAAATAATTAAAGAAATGTTTCACGATTTATTTCCCTACGATCTATTAAAGTTTTTTTTTTAAAATGGCAACTCCAGTGTACCGCACCTGAGGTGGATAATAATGGTTAATACTTTAGCAGACATTGAATACTGAATGCATACAACAACTAGTTAGAGTTTTCATATTTTTTTTGTAAATACTGTATCTAAAACTCATCGTTACTGCATGCATATACTAGTTAATGTATACATCATCAAAATTTCCACTTGGTCTGTAACATAAGCAACTCTGGTTGCATGTATACTTGCCACTATGTGCTATTTATTAAAATGCTCCTAAAATAAACAAATAGATTTTTTAGAGCACTGTTCATTTGTGAAAACCGAAATGAGTAACCATCAGAGACAGAGTATGGAACTTCGAAATTCGGAAGATCTGCGATGTCGAAGATTTCGTGCGATAGGGAAGAAATAAAATAATATATTGGAGAGAACAAGTAGATAAAATGGTAAGAATAGCGAAGAACGAGATACCTACAGGCAGCAGACCTCCAGGAAGATCATCAAAACAATGGAGGGACAGCTGGTCATCCATATCCCAGGAGCAGGATCCGAGAAACAACAGGACGTAGTAGACGTAGACCTTATACAAGCAGAAGAAGAATAAGAAGTGTTCCATTGTGAAATTGTTGCCAAGTAATTATTTTCAAACACATTACACGACATTTTCATTGAATAGTGGCAGTATTATCTAGCGGTACATAATAAAATTCTGGTACCAACACTGATGTATGGAAGCGAAGCCTGGAGCTGGCAGAAGAGGAGATTGAATGCAGTGGAGATGAGATCCCTCAGATTTATGTATGGCAAATCAATTTTTGATAGAGTAAAGAATGCAGATATTAGGAATGAATGTAAAGCTGATCTTAGCATAATTAGTAGAATTAAAAAAGAGTCGCTCAGATGGTTTGGGCATGTTGAGAGAATGAATGAGGAAAGAATGGTAAGAAAGATATATAATGCAGGTGTTGATGGCGCCAGAAAGAGAGGGCGACCGCGGAAGACGCGGCATGACCAGATTATCCAGATACCGAAAGATAGTCCCGTTAGAAGCCTCAACAACCGGCGAGCTTGCATGCGACGATGTATGAATGTGGATGAGGCGAGAGTTGTAGTTATCAGGATAGAAGAGTGTGGCGCTCTATCCTCTCTACCTACCCCCACGGGGAAACGGCGTGACGGTAAGTTAGTTAGTTAGTTAGTTAGTTATCTCTGAACCCCTAAAAAGTTGTTTTCATCTATGATCCCGTATACGCAGTTATGTAGATGCCTACGCCTGAAAACCGACACGGCGCCAAGATAAAGAGATACTATATCTTAAGATGCCAAGATAAATTTTGAGTGCTGAATTTTTTTCCACGTAATAATTAAGTTTATTTTTCTTTTGTTTAAATTTTTTATTCTTTCTTTCTATATAATTTTTAATATGCCTTAGTCATTCATAAATATTTATCATTACTGACATATTTCTAAATGTGGAGACCTGTAATTGACCATCTATATTGTATCAATGTTTTCTATGCTTTTTTTTGGGCTGTTGGTCTTCCATGAACATTAAATAAATAAATCAATATCTGATCAATTTTTTCAGAATAAAATATAAGTTTTTATTTGAAGGTTCTATTGCGTTTTTCAGTGCGCGGATAACTTCAACGCCGGGGTTCCGCGAAACCCGATATCGGGCGACGAAGGGTTACGTGTACTTGAATAGCGGTAAACTTATCTGCGTGAGACGATAGTTTTTAGCTGTGCCAAGAGGCTGTGTTTTCTACGGAGGTTTTAATATCTTCCATGCAAACGAGTTTTTACTTACTAGCCAGTTGTACCATGCATCTATCTGCGTACTTCATCTCTGGAAAATTATTTAAGTTACTTCTCCGGAGTCGTTAACTACTTCCAACAAGTATGGTTTAGGTGAAGAATTTACGGTTAAAATTAACTGGTCAATAACAGTCTGAATACTAACGGAATGCAAGCGAACACCAATAAAGCGTGTAATTAACTTAGAATAGTACCTACCAGAAAAAACATATGTACAAAAAAAAGTATAAAGAACCTCAGACTTATATGACTTTAGCGAGATAAACTGGCCTGGAATATTATGCGAGCAAAATACCTTTAAAAGTTATATACATGAAAATACCTTTAAAAAATAAAATAATAAGTTAAAGTAATAACTTTTAACAGAGTGTATTTCATACAAGGGCTCTCGCAGCTAGAAGAAAAAAATCGGGGATTCTTCTTCTAACAATTTGCTTGTTGTCTTGTGGTCAGGACTCTCGCCTCATGATCCAAAGGTCGTGGGTTTGAATCTCACTCCAGACCAGCAAGTTAGTCCAACTTTCATAGTACAAGCATTTATCTTATTTGAAAATAGTAAGAATACTGATGTGACTCGTATTCCGTGTTCGCATCTCTATTAAAAAATAAAAACAAAACAACAATTTTGGATAGAAAATATTCTTAACACGATGAAATGTCGACAGTTACGCAGACAAGCGACATCAAAGTCGGCATTTCTTAAAATATTTTTTACTTATTTTTTATAAAACGTTGATCTATCAATAAATTAACCTATATGGAAAATTAAATATTAACACAAGTTAAATAAAATAACAAAAAAACCTTAATCAGGATATATTGTAGATATTTCATGGAGACGAAGTTATTATTTTTATATAGGAAAGTAGGTATGGAAGTCTATCACGGGTGGGATTGGTAAACGTTACATTCTGTAAAGTATTCACTTAAACCAGACTTATCCTGGGTTGTAAGCCCAATGGACACCCAACAAAAAGAGTATTTTTTTATACCCTTACTTTCCTAGCTTCCTCTCTATGAGATATCTATGATATATCTTGATTATTGATATCCCGCTTGGAATAAAATCCAGCATTGTGTGAATCTTTTATGAAATAATGTCTTATAACGCCACCATTCATCAAAACTTTAAAATCCATAAAATACCTAAGTAACTAACCATCATGCCGTTTATCCGAAGGGGTAGGCAGAGAGGATAGAACGCAAGATTCTTCTATCTTGGCATACCACTTTTGCTTCTGCTACATTAATACATTTTGCCATGCATGTTCTATGGATTTTGAGGCTTTTAACAGGGCTATCTTCCAATTTTTGTAATATCTGATTGTGTCAGGTCTTTTGCGGACGCTTTTTGTTGCTGTTGTCTTCAACACTCGCCATATATATTTCCTCAGTCATATTTATCTCATTCATACGTTTCATACGACCAAATTATCTCAGCAATCTTTTCTTCATTCTATCTACCACGCTAACATAATTCACTTCAAATATGTTTTTTCAATTTAATTCAATTTATTTATTTTTATAAACATTTACATTACAAACATAAAATTTAATTCGTTAATGTTATAATAAATTAGAATTATATAAGCATATATAAACAAAAGCAAAATTTAAACATAATATATAAAATCATTCACATAAAAGGTGTAAGAGAATCCTGCTTCGGAATACCCTCTCAGAGACATGGAACAGATCGAAATCAGAGTAATATTGTTCAGCATAGCAGTAGCTCTTCCAACAGGCATAACCATTGGCACGTTATCCTGTATATTGGAATGTGAAACAATCTATGTCTTAGGTAATTATCGGGAACATACGAACCAATGCTCCGCATAATTTCAGGATTATCGATCACACCGCGCAACAATGGATAAAAATGCGTAATCAGATACACATTCCTTCTAGGCTCTAAACTGTTGTAGCCAAGCTTACCCTGGAGGAACTCGGTTGGGTAAAGCCAAGGATAATGCCCGTACTCTCTCATGTAGAGATATCTCAGAAACTTTTTTGTACTTTCTCTACCATAAGTGAGTACTTGCCCTCATGTGGCCCCCAAATCATCGAGCCACTCTCGAGTCTACTTCGCACCAAGGAGTTGTAAACAGTTCTCAGTACGCGGGTATTTTAGAAAACCCTGGCTGTACGCAAAACAAATCCTAATATGTTCAATGCATTACCACTGACTTCCTCTATGTGGTCGTGAAATGACAGGTTGCTACCGAGTTCAGTTCGTTCGTCGCATTCAGTTTTTATGCCAATTCCTGGCTTCACTTTCAAAAATCAGAATTGTCACTAGAACGCCACTTACCGATAGTCTTGCTCCCTTTGACAGATTCTTTTTGGCCATAATTGCATTCAGAGCGCCATTTACTCTGTGTTCCGCAGTCACTCTCCATTCGATATTGTTCTCAGCCTTGTCATCTCTAATAAACATACTTTCCAAAAACACAAATTCGTTCACTTGTTCTTTACAATCTAACGCATTTTAATTGAATTGTTATAACTTTGTAGAAAGAACAGTATAAGGCTATATAAAGGTAAATGTCCCAGAGACAGCTCTGCTATTTTACATAAAATATTTTCCCTATACATTATTTGATTGTGTGTGTAGGTACTTTGTTTCAAAACTCTAGTATTTAGATCAACATCACGGTGATACAGTAATAGTCTTCTATTTGGTTCCATTGTTATCAAAACTAGGTGTGGTGCGCTCATACGGTAGAATTAAACGAGGTATCTATCAGACTCTCCGAGTGCGATCAGAACTAAAATAAACAGAACCTACTACAAAACTACTAACTTCTACAAAATTAATAGAAAAACAAATAATAGAAAAACAAACAAACAAACAAACAAAATTAATAGAAAAACATAATAATTTCGTAGTCTGTCCGTCTGTCCGTCTGTCTGTCTGTCCCCGTAACTTCGTGTAACTTCCGTAATAACGTGCGAATTTACGGCAAAAAAAACAAATTAAACGTCAGAAGATCGGGCTTGAACCCCGAGCCGCCGAACCCGAATCGGCCGCTTCGCGCATTTGCTACGGCCGTCTTTCCATTGACCGCCAAAAAGATATTTTAAATATATACTAGGGCTTAGCAAAAACGCGAAACAATGTTCCGTCATAGGAATCTCATAATTTTTATATGACATTTTTTTATACTAGCTGTTATTCGTCAAAATTTTTTTAAGTATGATCAATTTATTTTGAGTAGACATGATAAATTTTTTCAAGAACACAAAAGTGGATTTTATCTCCTGGGAAACATTATTAATAAAGATAAATATTGTATGTCTCATAGATACGAAGTTATTTATTTATATGGAAAAGTAGGTGTAGAAGTCTTCTTTTGAAAAAAGACTATACTTTCCCAGATAAAATAAATAGCTCTTTATCTTAACGAGACATCTATAATATATAATTTTTTACTATATTTTTCGGCAGTGAGAAGACTATGGACTATGGTCGCAAAGCGTGGCGTCTTGGTAGTGTTACTGAGGAAATTATTACACAGAGAATAATGCATTTTTTTCTTTTTATACATCATTATTATCTTACACCTCATCATTATTTGCACCTTTTTCTAAAGTTATTTAGGGACATTGTTTCATAGGAAAATATGCATTTTTCTCTGCTTCTTGTACTTCATTAAATATTTTATACCAACAGGTCAGGGGCGTGCATTTAGAACAAGAAGCATAACTTTAATCTAAATATATATTTGAAAAAAAATAATCGAAATTAAATGTTTATTTGGCAAAATATTAAAATCTGAATAACACGTTAATTATTGTGATAGGAATATTACGAGATGTATCTCTTATTTCAGTATTTTCAAAATATATTCTTAGAAAAAATTCTTGTTCTCACCTACGCCCTTGCAATAGGTATAACCTTATAATTATTTGCCCCATCTGGTAGCGTTACTGATGAACATCGTTGAAAGAGAATTATTAAATTTTGCATACATATAAGTACTTACAATGGCGGTTTTATTACCAGTTGGTAAATTCATCCAACTAACTATTTTGCTATTTTTTTGCTTTTTATTACCTCATTATTTTATACACTTCATAATTATTTACGCCATCTGGAAACGTTAATGACGGACGTTCTTATACGGAGAGTGTTCTATTTTAATTATTCAGATTTTAATGTATCATAATATTAATATATAATATTTAATTTCATTCTTTTTGCTAATATATTTTTTTTCGTAAAACTCATACTTTGATTTTCAACGCGCTCGCGCCTGATATCAGCTATTTTCGTGTCTCGAAAAAAAAATTAATGGCCGATAAAAAGAAACCTTACAAATTGATAAAATCATGAGGGATATACATTTTTAATGAAGATTCGAGAAAACATTTTGTAATAATGTGCGACGCGGTACGAGTGGCAAACAATCTGATTTCGACAGCCGGCGAAAACCATGCAAGTCGTACAAACCAACAAATAAAGTACCAGAGTTCCTACCTGCGTGCGGAATACTCTCTATTGTCCATCAGTGCGAAATAAGCGCCATAGTAAAGTTTTCCACAGATAGGCGAATATTCTTGAAGACGAATACACAGACGAGTGACTAGTGCAAAATTAGTGTGCATTGAGTGCTCCAATTATATTTGTGTCAAGTAGCTTACTTCTTTAAATAAAAATTTAATTGGTTTTTATCCCACCGCCGCGGACTCGAGACAATATATTAAGCCATAAAGAGAGTTGGGGTCAACTTCGTAAGAAATATGATTGACTATCCGAACTAACGAGAGAATTATAACCTATTCGTACGAACTAACTATTCGGGTAATCGACGTTACGCATTATTCCATGTCCGAAAATGCAGAACGGATGTAATGAATAGGCACTCCGTAACGCGTAGAGTGCATGAACTTTTAGTAGAAATAAGCGATCATGTCGAGGCTAAATCCAAGATAATGGTCCCATTGCATATACAACGAAAATGATTATTTCACTATATTATTGAATGTGCTAATAACAAAATGAAAGATAATATACGTTTAAAAAGTAAGTATTAAATAAGATATTACACTTTACATTTTCGTCAAATGCACTGCATATTTTGATATTTCATAGGCAATAAATGAGGTTAGGTTAGGTTATTAGGTTTGGTTTGGTTAGGTTATTAGGTTTGATTAGGTTAGGTTTGTTTAATTTAGATTACGATTATTTTAGTTAGATTAAATTATCAGGACATTTAATTCTATAGTGAAATACTTAGTTTCATTGTATGAACAACGGGACCATATTCTTGGACTACTCCTCATGTCGATGCTCTTAATGACAGCATTGAAAGGTTAAAACATAAGATCGCTCCCACATATTGTACTCACCCCATGGTAAAAAAGCCTTACATTTTTTAGAATATTTTTCAGCCATTTTTTTTTCTAGGTCCCCGATTTCGGTAACCTTTTCCTGGATTACGGGGTACAAGATCTCGTACTTCTCTGTTCGAGGTATTGAATTTTTTCATCATTCGTAACTTTGTCCTTCCAGCTTATTTTGAGTAATTATCTAATGTAGTTGCACGTCTCGAATTCCCTCATCTCGCCTTATTAATTCTTTGGTAAGAATCCTAGCTTCCATACCACGAAATAATACGGAGAAAACGTAACATCTGACTACACGCATTCGTATTTCAAGATTAAGATCATGACTGCAGAACATCTTGTTATTATGCGGCAACAGGTTGCACGAGTTTATTTTAAATAATGAATATTAAAAAGAATATCTTAGGTTTGTTCCTTATACAGGGCGTCTCGAAAGATAAAATAAAAAAGAGTCCCCTGAAGTTTTTGCTACTAGCTACGAGACACCCTGTAGATAGAAAGCATTTTATATAGTTAGTGGGAAAAAACTGGGAAAAGGCTGATCATGACTGGGTATAATGGCGCCAAAAAGTAAACTGCGCCAGAGAAACAAAAGAATGGAATAGCATTGTTACAATGTCCGAGAAAATAAGAATAAGAAAATAATTGTGACACGTATTCCGTGTTCGCATCTCTATTTTAAAAAAAAAAAAAAAATGAGTAAAAACCATCTCTCAGAACCACATTACAAACCGGATGCGTGAGCACAACTTGTGGAAGGTGTGCGGCTCTAGAATTGGGCTCCTCAGCCACGCTCGGACACGACATTAATAACGTGGCAGACGTCATCCACGCAACGAGGAACCATCGAAGAAGAAAAAGATTTAATAGACAATAACGAGAAATAGAAATCACAATTAGCTTAAAGAGAAGAGCCTTTGAGCTACTTACCGCAGAACAGGTATTTTTATGTACCTAGCGAGGTAGGTAACGATAAAGGCCTGCATACAAAAAATTGTAAATTGTATTTGTTTCTATCTTATTCATAAAGTCTGTAAATATTCTTAACATTAATTATGTTTTGATGCAAGCTGTTATAAAAGTTATTGAGCTAATAAACGCCGATTTATCGGCACTGAAACTGAAACTAAATCATGCAAACTGACAGTGATGACATATTGAGTGGAGACGATTGCCCTTACAAATAAAAGTGTAGAAAATCTCAAAGGCGCGCAACGATCCACGAAGAGTACTTGTTGTAAGCCTAAGAGATAGGCTTACAACAAACAGAACTAGAGTAGTGGTTAACATGGATCGTGGAGCAAGGCAGGATGCTACAAGATGAACCCCCAGAGTTCTGAAGTGAAGACCTTGAGATATAAAAGAGGCGTGGAGGGAAAGACATGATTACAATTAGCAAACAATAAGAGAAGATGAAAGGGTATGCAAAAGGCCTGTATCCAGCAGTGAAGAGATGAAGGCTGACGAAGAAAAAATCGAAAAATAAACACGAAGAAAAAAAGCTAAATTTGGAACAATCGTTTAAATGATGTTTTATCTGTCATTGTCAAATTGACTTATCTATGATTATGTCCTATTTGTGTTATCCTATAATTAATTAATTTATTTATTTATTTAACGTCCTAATGGGCTTTTACAAATTATACAAAATATATATTTTTTTTTAAATAACATAAGATAGTTAAAATAATAATATAGTTAAAAGTTACAATAATAATAGTTAAAAGGTAATAATAATAATAATACAGAAAAACATAAGACAGATAAAATAATAATACAGTTAAAGGTACAAATAATAATAGTTAAAGGTAAAATAATAATACAGAAAAATTTATTGTCCATTTCCATTTAGTTGAGATGTAAACAATTGTATCAGCTTTGTCCTATACACAGTTATACTATCAGCAAAAATGTCAGCCGCCTCTGCATGTTCATTCCCCAATGAGTGTAATCTGGTGTAATTGAGGGAGACATTTAACTATTTTTTTGTATTTCATCTTATCAAGCAATTGTGTCTCCCTGTTGGATGATCGAATTAAATAAAATAAAAATAAAAGAATACAAAGAGGTGTTAGACCTCTTTCCATTCGAGAAAGGCAATCGAATTAGTATGCGTAAGCCGTGCGTACGAGACGCATTGTTTCGTCGTGTTGGCGTTTATACTTGCAAACACCAACACAATGAAAAAATGTGCGTCGTACTCACGGCTTACGTACACCGATTCGATTGTCTTCCTTAAGTGAAATTTACTACACGACGCGCTTGTCGGAGCGTTTTTTAAATATCTTGGTGTCGCACAGCTATTCGCAGCGCGCATTCCTGCCGGGCGGTTGAGGAATCATTTAGCTGCATGTCTCGCCGTTGCATGTGTGCGTAACGTGCATCTCCGCGTCTGCGCACTAACTAACACATCCTTGATGGATACACGTGTCCAACACTTATGTAAATTAAACGTTAATAAATGTACGTGCCTGCGTACATATGTACGTACCCACCGCCATGTGTTTACCCGTAAAGGTCGGCAAAGATGACAGTCATCTGAGCACTTCTTCCGATTTGTCCACGTTCATGTGATTGAGGGAATTAGAAGCAAAAGCGCGACTTTCTAATGGAAACCTGAAGATGTCTGATGGACGATATTTAAATTTTGTAACGGATTTTAAAATGAAAATGCTTCTTGATAAAATATTAATGTCATCTCTTAAAACTCTTGGATATTCACATCAGTCATAAATCTTTTTTCTCTTTTTTGAATAGATCTTTTTTCTTGTGCAGATGTATTACTCTCATATCTTTATGCTATATTTCTTTTGCTCTTCTTTTTCTTCTGGTCTTTTTCTCTTTTTCCATCCCCATTTCTGATTCTCCTTTTACCTTTAATTCATTCTCTCATGGTTTGTTCTCATTATTTCTTGTAAATCATTCATTTCTTGTATATTGTTTATTTATTGTTGCTATATTTTAATACATCATCATCATCATCATCATCATCGTCTTCATCCCCTTGTCCTAGTAGGGTTGGGGGCCCAAAGACTCGATAATGTGTTTCCAAGTTCCCATGTCTTGCGTTGCTTCTGCACGAGTCAACCAGTCTACACCCATTCTGTTTTCATACACATTTTTCTGTTGCTTCTCCCAGCTTAATCTGGGGTGACCCACCGACTGTTTTCCTTTCGGGGTTGCCAGGAGGATTCGTCTTGGTATTCGTTCCTCTGGCATTCTTAGCACATGTCCAAGCCACGTTGTTTGTGATTTTTCTATATATAGGAGTAGGGGTTTCCTTCCTAGTGTGTGCTTTATGTCGGCACTTCTCACTCTGTCCATCAATGTGACTCCCGCTATCCATTAGAAAACTTACCCCTCTTTAATACATAACATGTTAATTCTATGGCTTTAATTCTTTCACTCACGGTTTCTTCTCAACTCAAATCTTTCATTTTTTTTACTTTATATATTGTAAATTATTGTTGCCATATTTTAATATAAAACATATTGATTCTATGGAAAATTGTAAGATGGTCTCTATACTATTTAATATTCAAGCCTAACCTAATTTTTATTTGAACTGTTAATTTCCCGTAAATAAATAAGTACAATATAAAAATAAAATAAAAATACACAAACAAACATGCTTTTAAATTCAGTTATTAATATCAAATTGACACTCTTTACCAGATATATATTCAAACACGTCGTCCTATATTCTAGTCATATACAAAGTGCCGCATTTGTTTCTCATCCCCTCGTAAACACACTTAGACAACAAACACACACATTGGTAGAGTAGCTTGTTGGTGTAATGGTTATGAGGCTCGCCTAGTGGTTTGATAGTCGGTGGCTCAAGCCCCATTCCAGGCCACCAACATGTTAGTTTTATTTTTATAGCACAAACGTTTAACGTAGTTTGAAAATAGTAAGAATATTTATGCGACACGTATTCCGTGTTCGAATCTCTATTATAAAAAAAATTACTTAAGTCCTGTGTTTTATTTAGTTTATATTTATATTTATTTTAGTTTTATTTCTAGTGAGACAGGCACAGTCCAACCAAAGTTATATATATATATATATATATATATATATATGTATATCAATTAAATATAAATAAATAAATAAAATAAATAATAAATATACGTGTGATGCTAATCGCTTCCATATATTTTCTGACTATTTTATTTTCACCAAAATAAAAAATTATTATTTTAATGTTCCTGTCAAACACGACTACTCAAGAACCGCCACAGCGCATCCGTATTTATATTCGAAAGTTGATACTTGTGTATTTTCTGGAGAATTCTAAGGCTAAAGAGAAGATTCTCAGGGCTTTTAGGTTTTCTAGGTGTCCCTCGAATGTTTTAGGTGTGTCTCGAAGATTTTAGATCACCCTAGGGCCCTAGGCCATTCTCGATTTTTAGATGTTCTTGTGATAAATGCGTAATTCTTTTAAGCATCTCGTTACAATACATATTAAGATAGGAATATTCAGGGATACACAAATTATTCTTAAAATTAACCTGTAAGAGCAAGAATGATTAAAATATCAAATAAAGGAATATCCAGGAACATAAAAATATCGGTGACAAACACATAATAATGTTTCAATTATACAACATTGTTTTTTGAAAAAGAGTCGTGTAATAGTTTTTTATAGCTTGAAATGAGTTGGAGAATATTCAGTTCATTTCCCGAGTAATTATCATTATAAAGTCATGTATAACAATATAATAAGTCAACATATATACGGAATATTAAGTAGTTTGTGATATAGAATTAAAATTTAAGAAAATAATAACGCGGAAAAAAACATTATACTTTATATTCCAGTCAAGTTATAAGTTGTCAGAAGTATTTAGTTATTTTTTTCTTTGATTGATATTTATTTATTTATTTAATACACTGTACAACGTACCATTAAAATAAAAAATGTATATAAAAGTATATAGATTGAAAGGTAATAATAAAAAAGGAGATAAGCTATAATTCTATCAAAAACAACTCATAATAAAGTGATATATAAAGAAAAACAAAACATTATGCGAATGACATAAAGTGTAAAAAAATTACATCAAAATTTAATAATTGTTACGAAATCAAATCTGAAAATAAAACATAGGTACACATGACATCATTAATTGTAAACGACCAAATTGGTCCAGGAGAGTTTTCTTGTAGGCGGCTAGTGTTTCCGAAAAATACATCCGATAGGTAGCCATACTCGTTTCCTAACCTATGGAGCCTTCTAATAGGTGAGCTACAAAAATAATTTACACTAACATTGTCACAAAGGAATGATACACTTTGTCTAGTGCTATATTATATATTTAAAAATATATATTTTAATCAAATGAAGGAGGTTTGATGCACATAGTAAAGGATGCATTTCTAAGTTTCGGACAATACAGACATCACCCATGCATATAGCCATTAAAATGCGTCGTCTTCATTTGAGTCTAGCACGTCCTAGAGTGATCTATCAGGGCTAATGCGTATGGAATATTAAGGTTCTATAATTTATACCTGTTGCTGGAAGCATTACTTATTTCTAGAAATCAATGAATAAAATTACCCATCAAAACAAAAGAGAGTATGTAATGATCACGGCAATGGTATTTTACTACGATTTTTTCCGCTAAAATAAATGTTTGTATGCGGGGTATAGAAACAAAGGCAGTAATATCTAAAAAAAAATAATGCATTTAACGAAAATTATTTATTAAAAATGAACTGAATTTTAGGTTTTGTAGATAATATATAAATACATAAAAAATAATATAACCAACAAAGGAAATATTTAAAAATACAAATTTAAAAATGATTTTGGAAGGGATAGCAGGGGCGTGCAGTAAGAACAAGAAGCATGATTTTCCTATACATATATTTTGAAAAGAAACCAAAATAAGAGATACAATATCCCGTTACATTCCTATCGCAATAATCAACAAATTATTCGGATTTTAATATTTCATAATATTCTGATATTCATGATATTCTGCCACATAAATATTTCATTTCGATTTTTTTCCCAAATGTATATTTAAGTCTTGCTTCTTATTCTCACTGTACGCCCCTGGGGGATAGATACACAAAATTTATAATTCATTACATTCTAAATTAGTAATCTTCGGTGACTGCGCTCAAAACAATTTTTTTTGTACATTGCTGCCTTTGCTTTTATAATAAATAAATAATTTATAATAATAATAAATAATAAATAAATAAATAATTTATTTACACTGAACGAATAACCATTAACGAAATAAATACAATTTTAACAAGAATAATTTACAACCAATACAATAAATTTATATAAAAGAAAACATAAATAATATTAAAAAGTACGCTTTTATTAAAAAATTCTGAAAATATATCTTTAACAGATACAGTACTAAGAACGATTAGAATACATTATGTTTTTTCAAATATTATTATTCAAATATTTTATTTATATATTCGTCACATTAAATCCTCTGATATTATAATTCAAATATTTTATTTATATATTCGTCACATTAAATCCTGTGATCAATTTTTACCTCAAAACTCAAACGTCACGTCACAAAAGAAATGCAAACCAGCATGTACAATGGCTGATAAAATAATTATGATTTTTTTTAAATTGACTTAACAAGTGAATTATTACTGTCTTGTCATCCGGAATACGTTTCTCTGCCAAATTTCAGAGCAATTGTATAAATAATACATTTTTTACCATAAAACTATCAACAATCTCTAAATTAACGGCAGCTTTCTATTGAATGTAGTCAAACCTTCATGAAATATTACTAGAAATTCTCTGTTTTCATTGCTAGGTCTGTATAGCCTGGATAATGGTAAGTTGGTGTGATACCTGGTTATTTGCAATATGCAATATTCAAGATTTAATATTCAAGATAAAAGATCTTGAATTAAAATATAACATCGTAGAATAACTCGCATTTTGCATTTTGATTTATCACTTTTATTGAAAGTGGAAAAATATTATCACATAATGGATGGAATTAAAAGGGACCATTTTGATGTTTGGTCGCGTTGGCTGAATGAATGAGAAAGGAAATTAATTAAATTATTTAATTAGGAATCTTAACATTTTCAACCATTAAAATGATATAGCACACTGTACATTGCATAAACCAATTATAAAAATTCTCTAATGTTTATGGCGTAGTAAATTAAGTACTTTGTTGGATAAGAAAATATTTGAACGCTAAGAGAATATATGTATTATAATAATCAACAAACAATATTTGAGTAAAATAATGGTAATATATGAAGAAATTAGAAACAGTTGATGAGTTTTGATTGAAGGTAAAAGGATAGAGTTTTGATAGTAGGTGGTAACGCGGGGATATTGGGAGGATAAGGATGAGGAGGTAGTAATCAGAGTGGAGATGAAGGAAGAGAAGATTAGATATAGTGTTTGATCAAAGAGGTTATAGTACATATAATCTAAAGCATTCTTTTAAGTAGGGTAAGACCAATATTGAAGAGGTCAATATCGATGCAATTATTATTGAAAGCCTTGCATGTGCGATATAAAAATATATTTTAGGGTGGTCTATTTTTCGGAACATGGAAGAGCACGTTCTTTCGGGTTCGTCTATAGGGAACATGAAATGAGATTAAGTCTAGTTGATTGGGACAGTCGAGATATTCTCTCAGTAGTTTAAATAACAGAATTGCAAGAAAGATATATGACGCAAGTGTTGATCGTACAAAAAAATTAAGGACGTCCATTAAAGACTTGTCACGACCGCATAAACCAGGGAGATGCTCAGATTAAAAGCTTCAAAAATCGTTGGGA
>JADDOH010019391.1:0-20963 GCA_016648135.1 Agrypnia vestita
CTGGCAAATTTGATCTCAAATATCTTCTCTTTGGTTAGAAATTCCAAATCCAAATTTATACAGCTATTTACTCATGTATTTGTGTTTTGAAAATTATAATTCATTTGTTTTTTCCTAAATTGTTTTTTTCTTTGCGTCACTCAGTTTACAAAATGAAAAACTTGAAATATCGCGTTATTTACGAGTACAAGTTCCACCGTGGCACCAGTGCTGCAGAAACGGCTCGAAGGATTAATGATGTGTATGGCGACGGTGCCGCAAAAGAAAAAACAGTGCGTTTTTGGTTCCAACGTTTTCGTTCTGGAAATTTCGACCTGCAGAACAAGCCCCGTGGACGGCCGGAGACCAAAGTTGATAATGAAGAATTGAAGGCTATTGTGGAAGCGGATCCATCGCAAAACCACATCCGAGTTAGCTGCAGGCTGCGGTGTTAGTGATAAAACTGTTTTAATCCACTTGAAGCAAATTGGTAAGGTGAAAAAGCTTGAAAGGTGGGTACATCACGAATTGAGTGAAGCAAATCAACAAACGCGCGTTGACTGCTGCGTTGCATTACTCAACCGGCACAATAATGAAGGGATTTTAAATCGAATCATTACCTGTGATGAAAAGTGGATCCTGTACGATAATCGGAAGCGCTCATCGCAATGGCTGAACCCTGCCGAACCAGCCAAACCATGCCCCAAGCGAAAATTGACTCCAAAAAAGTTACTTGTGAGCGTTTGGTGGACTAGTGCTGGTGTCGTACATAGAGCTTTCTTAAATCTGGCCAGACGATTACGGCAGATGTCTATTGTCAGCAACTGCAAACCATGATGGAAAAGCTAGCTGCTAAACAACCGAGGCTGGTTAATCGCTCTAGGCCAGTGCTGCTTCATGATAACGCTAGACCACACACTGCACAACAGACGGCTACCAAATTAGAGGAGCTTCAATTGGAATGTCTAAGACATCCACCGTACTCTCCGGACCTTGCTCCAACAGAATACCATTTTTTTCGAAATTTGGATAACTTCTTGCAAAGGAAAAAATTCAACTCCGATGGGGCAGTCCAAACCGCCTTCAAAGATTTTATTGATTCCTGTCCGAATGATTTTTTTAGTAAAGGGATCGATGAACTACCTATGAGATGGCAAAAGTGCATAGATAGCAATGGTACATACTTTGATTAAATAAATATATTATAATAAAAAAAATCGGCTTTATGTTCCTCCCATACTAAACGTCAATTTCATATGTAAGGACCTAATATAATCAGATATATCACATTTACATGGTGGCAAGAAAATCCACCCTTTTATATTCGGCATTGTATTCCATTGTATTCAGACGCGCTACGTTTTTATTGTATATTATTCTATATCCGCTTCCTCTAGCGGCCGACATTGTTCGTAAAATATTTCTTTGGTAGCTGGAATAGGCAGGAGTCAACCGAGCATTATTTTACCGCAGGGAAGTTGAAATCTCTTCAATAAAATCCCTGTTTTAATTTGAAATGGTTGTATTGTCATGTTAATTTTTAAAAACAGATTTTTATTTATTTTATTTCATATTTTACAGAGCGTTAACAATCTGAAGATAATGTAGGCACAGAAAAAATGCGTAGCAATAAGAAATAGTTGTAAAATTTCTCACAGATGCGTTTAATGCAAGACACATGCGAATTATACTCGTAAAAATAAAGTATATACAGGTGCCTCATAGCTAGTAGCAAAAACTTTGGAGTCTTCTTCATTCGTTAATCAAGATATAGGTTTTATAGATGTATCATAGACACAAAGCTATTTTTTATATGGGAATGTAGGTATGTAAGTATTTTTGGGTGTCTTTAGGTGAAAGCAGGTATGCAAGACTTCTATACCTATGTATTTTCCCATATAAAAAAATGCTTCGACTCTATAAAACATCCATGATATATCTTGGTTAATGATGTCCTCTTGGGAATAAAATCCAGCATTGTGTTCTTGAAAATACTCTTCTTCATTCAATTTTTAGTAGAAAAGTTTGGGTGAAATGTCGAGTTTCGTCGATATGCGACATCAAAGTTGGCATTTTTTTTCAATATTTCTGACTCATTTTCTGTAAAATGTTGTAGTATCATATAAAATATTGAAACTTTATTCGTTGTAATAAAACAGTGATGTACAAGATACCCTATACAAAGTATCTGGAATACAAAATGTGAGATACTTTAAAATCGAGTATTTCAAATACCAGGTACAAATAAATTCCTGGAATAGTATCTGAAATACTAGATACAAAAATGTATGTATCTTCCAAATACTTTTTAAAGATAAGATCCTTTTGTAAGAAAACATATTTATAAGACATATGAATATAAGTTTATTTTTTTATGTGAATTATTTATGAATAAATCGCATTGATCGCTCAAATGTGACAAAATAATATATTATATTTTTAAGATTTTAATTGAGACTTAAAACCAGTTCTTCAAACATTTTGTCGCTCATTTTTCTTCGATGAGGTCTTATTATAAGTACATCATTGGAAAAAGTATCTTAGCAATCTTAGTATTTACAAAATACTAAGATACCAAAAGAATGTATCTAAATTCAAGATAAATAACTTGTATATTAGATACGACACATCTCTGTAATAAAAGTCAAATGAAATGCATTACCTATTCATGATTTAAATATCTATACACATACAATTGCTGGGAATGGAATGGAAAATCTGGAATAGAAAGAATTCTTTATCTCTTAAGGTACTGATACACATGCTTATTTTTGAGCATGCTCCTTAGCATACTCTAACAACTGTACACACTTGTTCGTTATTAGCTTGCTTATTTTAAGCATGCTCATGAATCAGTACTTTAACGAGGCAAATCTTTGAAACTTCCAAGTTTATCCAAGATGCAAAATAATTTTCACAAAATAAAGTAATAAAAATATTTATTAGAATACACAATGTAATTAAAGTACATACAATTATTAAAATAATTCAGAACATGCATTATTCTTATGATTAACACGACATCAGTACTTATTAAAAAATTCAACTTTTTACACGCTTCCATATAAAACTTTGAAGTACCAATGATGAAAAATAAATTGAGATTTTTATTCCTAAAGGCACTCGCTTTCTCATTAAGTTACGGGCCTAGCAACCTCTGGTAAAGATCTTCAATAAACACAAATACACATAGAAGGTGATAGTATTCAGCTAAAATTCAGAAATCTCTTCTACACAAGAATGGCAACCAATTACATAATTCACAATTAATCAACTAAAATTAATAACTAGCAATACACTTGAGATAAATGAAGATCGCCCACCAGTACCATATTCTAATGACATAAGGTGGATAGCCGAGAGTAGCTGGATGAACAAAACAAAAGACAGAAAAAATTGACAAGGATTAGGATATATGTACATCCAGCGGCGAATCGACCCACTGATGATAAAGATTATTTTGGTGCAAGCGACTATATTTTCTTCAAAACGTTCAGTTCTCAAGTTTGTAATCTTTAACTTACTAATTAGTCCTCTATATAAATTTCAGGTACTAATTTTTAATAATTTCATAAATTCGTGAAATTAGATTAAGTACAAAAATAGATGTTCTTAACTTAATAGATTTTGATACCAGTCTCAAAGTATTACAGAATCTTTTGATTAAGGCTATTCTAAAAAGTGAAGCTTCCTTATTCTAAAAAATTGAATTAAGTATGTAAGTAAAAAAAATGAACTTACACACTCAACTGTAAAATAATATGTGGAATTAATATTTCACTTCTACTAAAAAATCGTTAAAGATGATGAATATTCGTGTGCTCCTAGCATCAGACGACATAGGCTTTATAGGCACTGATCCAGCTGGTCATCTGGACCCAGTCGGGGAACTTCTTGATGAAATTCGTAAATTCAAGTGTCCTCTGGTCCTGGTGGTGGACATAGTTTCCTGCCAGGGCGATGTCTGCTATCGGAGCTGTCAGGTTTGATGGTACCTAAACAGATAATATTAAACCAATTGACGAGCAAGGAGTGTTAGATCTAATTAAAAAAAACATTATCAACAATGTTATTAGATTATCATGGCCATGCAGAGTCTTCTGATTGGAGTTTTTTTAGATAATCTGCTGTGTTTCTACGATCTTTCTGGCCGACGTTTCGGATCCCATTGCAGGGTTGACGTGTTGTGGCAACACTAAAGTGAGGAGGAAAAACGCATAGGTAAACTGGATGTTTTTATACATTACACAATAATTGAGCTTGCGTCCAAAGATGTATGAATGTGAATAGGACGAAAGTTTTGTGTCAGGACAGAAGAGTGTTGCATTCTATCATCTTTGCCTACCCCCGGGGAAACGACGTGATGGAAAGTAAGTGGTAATTTAATTAATTAATGTGTATTATAGATGTCTCACAGAGACGAAACTGTAGTTTTTTTTTTATGGGAAAGTAGATATAGAAGTCTTTTGGGTGTACATAGGACTTATGACCTATCGTATTACACAGATGTCGTTAATGTCACTAATGAGAAAATCTACAATTGATTTTTACGGAATATTTGAAAGCAATATACTTTTACAGGCCGCATGGAAAGATTGTTACAATGCATTTATGAAGTGTGGCATGTAATTGAAATATATACAACTTCCAAAAATTAGTAGGCATGGCATATTCTATCATGGGTGGAAATGGAGAATGTTACATTGTGTAAAGTGATCACTTAAGCCCACCATACGATAGGTCATAAGTCCTATGTACACCCAAAAGACTTCTATACCTACTTTCCCATAAAAAAAAACTGAAGTTTCTCTCTGTGAGACATCTATAATATACATTAATTGATTAATAATGTCTCTGTGACATGAAATCCAGTATTGTTCTGAAAGATTTGAACAAACTCAAAATATTCTGCTAATTAAATTTTTTATTTGACACCCTTGTAAATATAACCGAATAATCAACTTACCGTGAACTCCATAGATATCTCATAATCGGAGATGGACTCTTCCCTGACGATATTGATAAAGTACGAGGGTCTCCCGTTCCAGTATCCTGAAGCTATCGGTTCAGTCGGTATGCTCCATCCCTGCAGGGTGACTCCTTCTCGCGGTGCAAGCGTCACAGTTAATCTATCTGGACCTGGAAACATGATTTTTTATATAGACATACCACTATAACTAGGCGTGCGAGGGAGGGCGTCCCTATCGCGTAACAGAAGTTGTCAGGGTGTAAATTTATTGCACAATACATAATGAACAGAATGTCCGGTGACCGGTGTCGTATTAAATACATAAATTTGGTCGGGCAGCACTAAAGAAACCATTCGCTTATTCAGCTTCGCAAAACTTTAATACTTCATTGGCAATTGTTCTTGCACCGTCCCGGACTGTTTACGATGTTTTGGACATAATAATTCAGTGTATATTGGTAATCAAGATGACACAGCTCGCGCTCAAAGACGAGAATGAACTGAATGACAGGGCGAGGGGTTACCGCCGGGTGCGGGCGGGGCGGGTTTTAATTCAAAATTCGCCGCACGCCAAGTAACGTTGGGCAAGCAATAAGAACCAACAAGTAAATTTTCTATAATTTGCCAAAAAGAATCCAATCGGTACTATGATTGGCAATAGAGACGTATCAAAATTATTAATTTGATGATTATCATAAGTTCTGTACTGCATTATTTACCTTTGAGTATAAATTTTAACGTGCACTGTGAAGGTGATGGAGTACATATACGATCCTCGACAATCAAACTGGTGGGAGAGGGGATGTACGGGGCCTTTGACTGTATCCAACTGCTGGTTTCACTGTCAACAGAGCGGAAATATACCACAAAGGTTATTCTAATATTTTAATCTTTCTGTCGAAATTAAAAATACAATGAGTATTGTTATTCATTAATTATTAAAATCTTTACATAGTATTTTTGTATAAATCTTATACCTTACATTTTTTTATTATTTTTTTATTAAATTTACACACACTTTCTATTGTTATAGATCATGCCAAGCCTTGTACAGCTTATCGGCACATTTCTTTTCCATTTTCTTGCATAAATACATTGCATATTTAGTTATAGGTATAATTTACATAGGATAAAATATATATAAAAGATAATAATATATAACAAAACTTTAAAATAATATATAGGTGTAGTGTCTGTGGAATGTGTGTAAGAGAGTGAGCGAAAGAGAAAGCATGAAAGTGCTTTAGTGGGTTCGCCGTGTGCGCCAGACTAAGCTAGACTACAGGGTGATACGGTTCGCGTGCCGAGTATCTGTCTTATATTGTATAATGTCATCTGAATAGACTGTAACTCTACCATCGAGTTTCATTGGAGATCGACCGCGTAATCAGACACAATATTACATCGTTACCAGCCGACAATAACATAACATTGACGCAGCTGGTAAGAACACAACAATAACAAAACTTAAAAATAAACTTAGTAATGAGACTAGGTAAATAATAAATAATAAAAAAACATGAACATCAATATGAATCACTGAGATCAAGATAAATAAAAAAATATATTATCTTAACATTTTAAAAATCATGAGTTTTAAGGGACTTGTTAAAGCCGATAATTAAATTTTTAACAGCATTATTAGGTGGCTCCAGCCAGTGTTTCTGGGCCAAATGTCTTTTTCTAGGTAATTTTTTGACTACTTTGCAGTCAATACCAAGGTACCACCTAACTTTATCAATGAACGCAAACCACTCAATCATCTGGCCAATGACATGACACACGTGCACCAAGTGACTACCGATGCCACGTGGCGACACAGATTAAATATGTAGCGCCAATGTCTAAGCATATTATACATATGTATGATTACATATATCAATTTATTATAATATATTCAAAATTAGCCAATTAAGGCAAATACAATAATTCCAGATTTCACAGCCATAGTATGTATATCTATCTTCTGTATATAGTTTTCTGGGATACTCTGCCTTATACATCTGATCTCTCTGGCCAATATTTCAGACACCATTGCCGGGTCCATCATCAGGGTTGATGTGATGAGTACTTATGTACATATGTATACACAGCAGAATATCCCAGATAAACTATACACAGAAAATTCGGAATGGCCGTGAAAACCTGAGAACATTTACAGTATATCTATGGCTGGGAGAGACAATCACATAAGTCAAAATGACTTCCTTTTCAGGAAACAGTATTTTTATGTCTTATCAATTTTTTTTCAAGGAAAAAGCTTTGATATTAGAAAATCTCCAATCATTTGACTAAAAAATTGATCAACGAATTATAAAATGTAAGGCTGTAAAGAAATCTACCGACTCTGAATCTGACTACGATTTTATTTTATTTTTTAATACTACAACTGACCATGAGGCCATATTACTGTAGCGAAATATATCACAAAAAAACACCCAGACTTGTTATAACGGTCAAACCATTTTTTTAACCGGTTACGCATGGTACTATTATTTGAGATTATCTGATGGTATGAATTATTGGTAATTGAGATATAAGTTGCCTAGTACCGATGGTTGCCCGCCGGCTTACAGTCCGACTCTGAGCAAATTTATGCGAGCCAAAGTCAATGAAAGGAACACTTCATACACAGTTCTTAGATGCAGTACTGATCAGCTCAGCTGCATGCGCTAGAGTGAGAGAGCACGATATAATTTGTAAAAGAATGACTGTCCGCATAAACGTTCACGTTATGCATGTACATCAAGTATTGACAAATCCCTCTAGCCCCCAAACACCTGAAGCATACACGTTAGTTACTTTATAAAGTATCCATACATTGCCGATGAATTAAAATACAAGTTGATTTTGGAAAACCGGAGTCAAAGTCGGTCGGTTTTTGATGACTTCAGCTCCACTTCAAATACCATAAATCAACGACTCCGACTTTACCCCTATAAAATATATTAATACAAAAGGCGAAAAACTCGTTGAATGTGAGCAATTAGCACAATATGGTTTGAGAATTTTTGAGTGACTCGGTGATGATAAATGAGGTACTCCAAAGACGAGCATGACCAAAAACAACTGGATAAATATTCAGTGAACAACAAAGTATCAAAGTTAGGTTGATATCAAAGCACGCAAATATTATGTAAGATGTTTTACCTGAGGGCTACCATTTTCGTCAAGTACAACGGTAAACCGCAGTACAACTCTTCTGCACAATCTACGTCCGTGGAATATACAGTTTCGGTTGATACTGGGATAGTCCGTGGACTATTCCGATCTAGATTTACTACAAAATAACCAGTGTCATGTCTCCTCAGCTTGTTGTTCTCGTTATAGAATTGTCGGTCTGAATGCTGAAATAAGAGCGACACTAGTGAAAAAAATGCAAGGAAATTTTATTAACGACCTATTGTGAAAATTATGTTTTGTAATAATATACCGGTGAATGATATTTAATAATTTTGGTGAAATAATAGCTTTAAATATTGTTTTTCTTTTCAGTGTAGTTTTATTATTTTAAAATTTTAATGTCAAATATCATGTTCTTTCGTTTAATAAAATATATTCTCTTTTCAGAGCAATGCAAAACAGCTTTTATTTACACAAACTAACAAATATTTAGGAAACCACTTTATATATGTAGTGTTATTATTTCTGTAACAATAATTTAAGATGAGATTGTTTCCGTTTAGTTTTTATACTTGTACCTGTACGAGGTATTTTTATGTCTTTTTATGGCATGCTTAGATCTACCCACAGTTATAATCGACAGAAAGCGCACATGTTCATTGGACTCATCCGATTCAAAGGATGAAAGACAATATGGCAATTATTGTGTTTAAAAAATAAATATTTGACAAACCACGATCCAATATCTTTGAGGAGCAGGATCATTGGGGCCTGCTTTATAGGGCTGTCCGACAGAAGTACAAATAGACACAGGGATCATTATGAGGGCGAACGCCGCCAACAAGCTCAAAACGCGCTCGCGCTTTCTAACTAGTGTCAGAATTGGAATCTGAAAATAAGATAATCGTGTAGTACCTATACTCTGAATTATCCATCATTAGAGTAGTTACAAGTTTAACTGTTTCGGGCGAACGCAAATGAAATAACTAATGCCAAAGCTTATTTTAATATTAAATGATAAAATAATGCAAACACTTTCTAAACAGATATGCACAAAAAGATAAATGCTAGTGACTTACATGAAACTCCGTTGATGTAAATGAAAAGAAATGAAAATGTAAATGAAATTTATCACAAAATATAATAATGATTTTACATTTAACTGTACCTGAATAACAATAGAAAGTAACACTAGCAAAATTAAACTAAAAACTTTAATTAATTACAAATGTTTGACTGAATGTTCTCCCACCGCCACAATCCCATGATAATATTAACATCTACTGATTGTTCTCTTATTCACATGTTTATTAACAAAAAAATTAACAGGATTATAAATACTCACAGCAAAGGTCAATAAGATCAGACTGATAACTGCTGACATAACCGCAACTCTCAAGTCAGCGTTAATGGGTCCGGAACGTCCCATGGTCGGCAGGAAAAACGTGTAGATCAGAAAACACTGATACATGGTGAAGAATAGAATCGGCATGTGAAGTATCAGATATATCCACACCCACTTGTGGACTAAAAATATGATATAATAGATACATATTATATTATTTTTATACATCATAGCGAATGATCTTATTCTAAATTATTTTAGATTTAGAAAAAGTTATAGAACTATCAAAACTTTTTTTTTAACACATCTTCACTGTGTAGATAATTAATCCTGTGACGTTTTAGTACATGCTGAGATAAACGAATACAACTGTTTTAAAAAATAATTGCACAGACTAGATTTATAAAAAATATTTTAAATTATTACTAGGCAGACTTTCCAGATGAAAGGCAATATTTTTTTTAGTACACGTATCTCCATTATTTATATGAAAAATTGACAAATTGATCAGTTCATCTCAGAATGTACTAAACGACACATAGGATTTATTATATATACAATAGTGATGCAACGAATAGTATATATTTACCGAATATTCCTATTCGCCGAATATCATCACGAATATTAAAAACAAACTAATTATAACTGAACGCAAGGCAAATTACGGTTTGGCTGTGCACCATGTATCCGAACACACCTATGCACTTTATTAACGGGGATTCCCCTAACATTGAATGAATGGATTTGTTGAGTTCTCAAGTTGTCAAATGTTAATTGTTTCACAGCATAACATGAGTTCTTTCATCCAATTTTGTTGGGTTATTAATAAGCGTTATTATTAATGAGCACCTATATTTCATGTAGTTTTTGTTTTGTAATACGTATTTTTCAATCCATTTTATTTCTGTTGTGTGTAAAAGTGTTAACTCTTATAAAATAATTTCAAATTAAATCTAATAACATGACAAAAAACTGGCCCAGAAGTATTTTTCATTAAAGCCGTCTATTGTCGCCTCAGAAAGGTTATTTTCGACCACTGGGAATGTACAAACGGATAAAAGAAATCATCTAATGCCTGAGAAGTTACAAATGTTGTGCTTTTTGAACAAAAATTTGCCAGTGGTAAATTTTAATTATTAAATCACTTAGTAAAAAAGAAAAATAGTGTGTTATTTATTACCTTGTTGAATTATTCGTATTCGTATTTGCCAAATATTAGGTTTGATATTTGTATTCGTGAAAGTAGTATTTATTGCATCACAAATATGCAGCAACGATATACCTATCTGCGACCAGTCAAAAATGGTGTAAAAAATTTCTTTGTTATTTGAATAGAAATCAATTAGATTATTAATTTTAAGCATTCATATCAAGATAGTAAAATTTGAAAGGAAATTAATAAATATCCCAAGTTTCTTCTGTTAAAATTTCTGATAAAATTTCTGATAACAGTAAACATCACAATAAAATATGAAGAAAATTATATATTGTTAGTGTCAGAAGTTAAGAAAAATAGAAGTTAAGAAAAATAGAATTTCAGATACTATATAAAGTGATTGAAGAGATGAGAGTGAACAATTCTTATTTAAAATAAATGTTGTTTAATATTGGGATAATTAAAAAATTAAACTTAATTATCATTAAAACCTGTCTGGTAAAAAAACACACCTGGAAAGGTTTTTTTTAATTTTTTAACACACAGTTTATAAAAATGATTAGCAACAAGAATTTGTAAAAGGATTCTATAACTACAATTCATATCGTTTGAAAGTTCCTTTAAATCGGTAATACCAGACCAAAGGTCAGAGGTATCAGAGGAGACACTCCACAAGGTTTTGACTGACACACCAGTCTTCACCAAGTGGCCCCAGCCTGACAAAAGCCAAACACAAACAAAAGTATAAGCACATACCTCGCCTCACCAACTCTGAAGCTAGGTTAGATATTTTATGAATTTTTGGTAAATTGAGCCCAAAAGGTCTGTCATTACTGCCTTAAATATTGATTCTTCAATAGATGCATAAATACATGCAAGCAATAAATAGAATATGAAAGTCCTCCATTCACAAACGATTTCTGCTCTAAGAGCTTGTTTGCAATTTCAGTTTATTTGCAAGTCCAACATCACTATAATTATTTAACATCTGATGTCGTGCAGTACTGGGATTAAATTAAAAAATAAAGTAATTGAACATAATGCAGCCACACAGGAGAGCACAAGTTCTTATTAAAGAAGACACACTTGAGTACTGTAAACAATACTGACTAAATCTTGTGTGCTGCTGCCAAATTTTAACCGTTTGATTGCCAATCGTCGACTTTCGTCGATTCGTGTTTTAACGAAGATTGCCGATCGTCGATTTCCGTCGATTGCGTCAGTCGTGTTTTGATTCGCGCCTACGTGGGGTGTGGTGCTGCGGCGTTGGTAAATATTATTGTAATATCTAAATAGTTGTGAGATCGTAGTAAACCATTTAAATTTCAGATTCATTTATTATTTTTTTTATTTTAGTTAATTGAAAAACTATAATGTCGAGCGCGTCCTCTGAAATGTCTGACAGCGGAAGCGACCAGGAAGGAATTTACATCGCTGTGTGGTCTGTAGTAATAAAGATGGTGTTGGGCTGCGTAGATCAACGACTATTTGTGCGTATTGTAAGAAGGGTGTCCACACGGCGTGTGCAGGAAAGCACAGTTGTTGATTTTTTTTTGTTTTTCATTTTTGTCTTTCTTTTTTTCTGAATAAAATACTGTATTCATTTATACAAGCGTTTTATTTCAAATATTTCGATATTCTTTAATAAAACACCGAGAAAATAATCAAAATCCATGAAAATTCAAAGAATTTATGGGGTTTTAAAAAAAAAATATATTTTCAAAAAAAAAATGTTTTTTTGGTGGCATTTTACAAGCAACTGTATGAATTTTTTGGCACTCAAACGGTTAAATATAGGTACAATTTTGGCTATAGTTGGGAATATAAACGCATCACCAATTTGATGAAAGAAAAAATTTTCCTGGTGTAATAAAGGGTCCTGATTACATAAATGAAGTCAACTTTTTCTGCTGGTTTAAAAGCAGTTATTTTAAGTTTAAAAATGATATATTTTTGACACTTCACGCCATAGATGCCTTTATAAAATATATGTTTTTGCTGTTTTATTCATATAAATTGACAAATCACTTTTCCATAAGTGGGCCCATTCATTATCTTTCATGTCAACTATACGATCCTACATTTCGCCGGCGCGGCACGGCTGCTTGCCATGCAATATAATGAATGCCCCGCATTAGCTAAGAAAAAATCATTGTGAATTTGAATTTGGAGATTATCGTTCCCAAGAGCTTATCTACATTTTTAATACAAAATTGGCCTTTTCCCACCGGATATGTCAGCCAGACTTATTTCTTTTTTAACACAAAATTGGCCTTTTCCCAACCGGATACGTCATCCCTTTTAATTAATAAATTATTAATATAATAATTCATTTTTAAAATAATCATATATCATATTTATTTTTTATAATCTATGGTGAATGATTATTCAAACATCAAACATTAATTTTCTATGGTATTTATTATATGTGCATCTACGGCGTGAAGTGTCAAAAGTGTATCATTTTTAAACTTGAATTAACTGCTTTTAAACCAGCTTCGGAAAAATTTGACTTATTTATGTAATCAGGACCCTTTATTACACTAGGAAAATTTTTTCTTTCATCAAATTTGTGATACGTTTATATTCCCTACTTATTCCACAATTTTGAGTTTTGCATGTATTTAAATAGATTTAAAAAAATGAAAATGGGTGTTCATGACTTCCAATACTTATACAAAAAAGCATATTTAGAATAAGATTCTAACCAGTACGATATATATGAGTGGCATGTATAAGCAGGTTAATCAGGGCGGAGGACAGGACAGGAACCGTGACCACGTACGTGGACTTAAAACCGCATATTGTCATCCCAAGCAGAATCAATGCCAAGGGTACCTGAGCAGCTACCAGGTTCAATTGGGTGGTCAACGACAAAGACAGACCTCGCTAAAAAAATAAAAATATCTGTATACAAAGTCTGACTACAGATTTATAATAATAAAATATTGCTCCTGGAATCAAAATTAATTCAATAAATTTTGTTAAGTCTAACAAAAGCAGAGAATAAATTTATCGATGTCTGCTGAAAATGAATCTTAAGGGACAATGCTGATGGCATCAGACAATTCTGAACGGTCGTGAAAACATGAAAATATTCTTAAATTATTTAATTAATTATAATGTTTTCATCGGATATCGGTACGCAAAACGTATTTGAAGTGCCATAACTCAAAATTGACATGTAACGCTAGAATTAATTGAGTTTAGTTCTTTCTGATAGTTTATTTCGAATGGGAGAAAGTCAATCATTTTACTCTCATCCCTTTCTATCAAAATCTTTATCTCTAAAAATATTTGTGTAAAAAAAGAATATAGGTACTTTAATATTAAAATGACGTTGGAAATAATTTAACAATTATAGTTTCATTATGCACTCAAAATTAAAATGGGAAAAGTAACGGACTACCCTTAAATTGGTTGGTTTACCCTTAAATAAGATTGGTTACAATATATCGACGTGTCCTACGTAAAGTACTCTATCTGCAAATCTGTTACTATGAAGGAGAATAAATTTTTATATTTTTATTATTTAAATTTAATAATACAAAATACTCAAATTCAATGATCAAAATTGTTCATTAAAGATTACTTTGTATGCTGGTATGAGGAAGACGACTTTAACAAGTAACGTACCAAATGACACATGGTTTTTGAGGATTTCGCAGATTCAAAAACAGAATCATCGCTTCCTTTGCTATAGCCGTATTCACGTATTCATGTTTTCCTAAAAAATCTGCACTGTTTGCCGTATTTTACACATCATTTCATGTGACAACTGGCAGCTTCTATTCATGAGCAAGCCTGGTAATGCAAACGAACCACAGTTTTCTCCAAGTAGAATTGAAGGTTTACTTTGTGATCCAATTCCTGGCTTTATCGATGAAACTGAGGCAGTTTACCATGTGGAAAAGATTTTTAAAAATTCTCAGAATGCTAGGTACGTTCTTTTAATTACCTCGAAGCTTCGCTTAAGAAGTGCTTTGATTTAAAGCCTTTTAAATATCGAAATGACCCGTTGATCTGTAGGAGTAATGTTGGGAGGAAAGAACTTGACTTTGGTGAACTTCTCCAATAGTTCATTGAGGTCAAGTTAAATAAATTCCTCCAATAAGTCATCTTTAATGCCGAGAGGGTGAGCAGGAGCATTCTGGATGCTCGTATATTTGTATTGCGAGACCTCGTTTGTGTATCAAATGAAAATTCAAATTAATATCAAACCAAGATACTCGAAGTCCAAGTTTTTACTATAATAATAATTTTATATTATGATTCAATTCTAACCTGACCTCGCCTCCACCAATCAGTCAGCATTGGAAGTAATTCAAATCCAGCCAGGAATGGACACCAATACAGAGGGAAGATTAGCCAAACATTTGAGAACCACGGCATTTTCAGCGGAGCTACAGCGTCAATAAAAAGGCCCACAATAATGTTAAATAGCAATCCGATCAATATTCCACCAACCCTTGCCATTACTGCAATTGATAGCTCAATCCAAGTATTCCCTAAAGAATAAAAAAATGTATTAGGGTAACAGCAATGAATTATTAATAAACAAATAAGATAAAATCATAATTATTCAGAGGACTGAAAGTGGTTTCTAACTTATTGTAAAGTCAGAATGGGTTTGTTTTGAGTACGTTCTAAGTTTTCAAGAACACAATACCGGATTTTATTCCCAGGAGAATATTATTAATCAAGATATACATATTATAGATGTCTCATAGAGATGAAACTATTTTTTATATAGGAAAGTAGGTATGGAAGTCTTTTTGGGTGTTCGTAGGTAGTTCGTTTACAACCTAATCATATGGCTGGCTTAAGTGATCACTTTACAAAGTGTAATGTTCGCCAACTCAAGCCATGATTGGCTCACATCTATCATACTTGCACACCTTGCTTCAGTACAGATCTCAACATTATCACAAAAATAATAATTGATTGAATGTATCTTTGAAACTGTTTCTAAAACACAAGTACATATGTAGTTGGTAATAATGAAAGAACTACTAACTTACAGTGAAAATTGTGTAGTTTTATAATTATTTATTTATTTTATGTATTAAAAAAATGTAGTTAACCCAAAAGTTCAATATGCATAGAGTTGAATAATAAAGTACATATATGTATAAATAAATATTGACGAAATACGACAGACTGAAAATCAGTTATGTGAAAGCATTGGGGACCCAAATATATATTATTAATTTCATGTTTTTCAAAAATAATTTTAAAAAAATACATATGTGATCTCAGTACTGAAAAAAGCAAAAAGAAAATTTACATAATTTTATCAATATTTCTGGCTTATCTTTTGTAAAATGTTAGACTATTATTATATAAAGAGGTAAAGTTTGGATGTAGGGGGTAATCTCCGAAAATACTCATTCGATTTCAAAAATTCTCTCACCATTATTTAGAATGGACTTTTAGGGTGGACGTACGCTGTATATTATCTCGTTAAAATAGAATGGCTTTTCGTAGTGACCTATTTTACAACTAAAGTCGATGAAAAAATAGTTGAGTGATGCATTTTTTAAGAACGCTGCCTTAACAGAAATAAATATTTAAATACTTTCTATAGAGAAGTTGTAGGCGCTTATGCATAATATATTAAGGTTAATACACAAATTGATAAAATATGGCTAAAAGTTACTAAAAATCTACAGGTGCGAAGCTGCACGGAGTTATAAATTCATTCGTTTTGAGATTAATTGAAATGAAATGAAATAAAATTTTAAAAAAAAGTAAAGTTTTTGTCATTTTATTTGTCTTGTACGAAAGTGAATGTATTGTAAATATTCTGTAGTGATAGATCCAACATTTTACAGAAAGTAAGTCAGAAATTTTGATGTCACTTATCTGTATATTTTCTATTCAAAATTTCATGAAGAAAATTCTCCCGATGTTTTTGCTACTAGCTCCATGTACATGGTGTCTCGTAGCTGGTAGCAAAAACAACTGCAATTTATTAAAAATGTGTAAAAATTCTAAATGAAATAAGTAAATAATTATCAATAAATCTGATATTATTTTACACCGTGTTATTTTTGCATTTTGTATCATATATGTTTATTAATAAATATCAGACTAATCAATAGAAATTTGAATCATAGAGTCACAAAAAGTACAATTTGGGGTATATCTTTGTTCTTCTGAGATCCGAAATCATTTATTTATTTGTTAAGGGATATCGAATCCAGAATATTTTTTAAAGTCAAACTATTTTTCATGTTGAAAATTTTACAATGCATAGGTATATATATGTTTGAAGGAAATAAAATGTTTAGTAATATTATGTTACTAATAATGTAGAGCCTTGTTAATTTGAAATTCAAAAGACCAAAAAAAAACATTTTGAATTATGCGGACCCCGTTAATTCTAAATTCAAGGTACAAAAAAAAATTGTGATGCCATTATGAAAAATCGTAAAACTCCTGAAAGAATCCGTTATTTTGTGAATTACGTCTGTATTTTTGCGTATTTCAAGAAATCATTTCTTGAAATAGGCAAAATACATACATACGCAATACTTATTATGCTAATACAAATATCTAGATATTTTTATTATTAAACTACCCGATATTGACATATTTGTTGTTCTTTCTTGCGAAAAAAATTGAAATACTTTATTCAAATTTGTCAAATTTCAAAAAACAATTCTAATTACATATGTGAATTAAAATGTATTGATTTATGGCGCAAGGCGTTAAAAATTATTTTGAATCACGAATTACCTGGGTTTTCAAATCTAATTTTAAATTAATATTTTGGGACTTAGAGGTTTGAAAAATTTAGAATTATCGTGGTTCGAATAAACGAGGTTTTACAGTATTATGTTAGTTAGCATCTTACATCGAGCCAAGCGTCCCATAAACACCAGAATACTGAAAAGCAATGACAAAAACGCTATCACGTTGATGCCGATTCCGTTTTCGGCGGTGTATTTGATCATGAACCATCCCAGGAAATCAAAGAAAATCATTTTCTCTTTGTCAGCCTGCAAACAAATAGCATATTTGTAAATGTAAATATTGAAGCGGTGCCTTAAATCTATGCAGGAATGAGGTCCTGAAATCTATGTACGAATGAGGTCCTATGTCTAATCGGAAAAAGGAGAGAAACTGTGATCCAATAATGACGGAATTACCACACTTAATTGAATAAATACAATTCTATTTCTCATAGTGCCATCTCCTATTGGATGTCGGCGGTCATATTGGCAATTATGACTATTCACCGCCACACGGAACAACTCAGTCGAGTTAGATGATACCAGTCCGTCAAGTTACGTAGCATCTATGCTATCTATAACATCTATGCTATCTAGCAATCTATAACATCTTCCTACACTTATTTTCCCTCGAATGATGAATTGGCCCCAGACCACTGAAAAAAATATTTTTGTCATTTTCTGAAAGAAATGCATTTGTTAAGAATGGTCTCACGAAATATTTTAAAGAAATTTGTGAAATTAACGGAAATACAGCGGTTTCATTTTTTTTCTTTATATGTCGAATTATCCTTCAGCAAAACTTTGAACGCGTTTTTCTCAAAAGAACATTTTTCAATCTGGTTGAAAGCATATCAGAAAAACTACACATCCGATTTGCATGCGCCAAGTCGTAAACTGTTTGAAAATCCAGTCTCTATGGCACCACATAGGGATTTTTTTATAAAGGGCCCCCTTCTATTTTTTTTTTAATAAATGTATGAAAATTTTCTTTAAAGAGTCGAAAATAAAATTCACTAGTCCTTTTTTTTTTAGATATCGAAATTTCCCTACGTGATGCTATACACCTATATGTCTAGTTTCTAAATATATTTTTATTTCATTTTTCAGTTGTACCCTATGGCTTAATAGCTGTCAACCACCCAGCGGCAAATTCGTCAGAGTGTCCTCTTGGAAGCAGCGTACACCGAAAACTATTCTTTAGATTTGAGTAAAAAAAATCGTATGCAGTCTTCAATATATATATATATATACTATGAGAAATAAATAAAAAAAATCCATGTATTCTTTGCTTGAAAATAATTACGAAAAATACACCCTCATACCGCGCGCACACAGTGGTCTGGGGCCTTAAGACTATATTTTAGTCCCTTCATAATATGTCCAAGATACTCTAGCTTTCTTATCTTGATGGTCTGCAGCACTTCTCTATACACCGGAGGACTTCAACATTCGTAGCTCTAATCATCCAGAAAACCTTCGGCATTCGTCTATAGAGGGACAAATCAAAGGCCGTAAAGGATTAATTCTTGGTTTAGTGTCTATGCCTCCTCCCGATATAAGAGAATGGTGAAAATATAATAACAAACCATACACATTCTTAGTTGCGGACATAGATCATGGTTAGAGAATAAAAGTCTCATTCTGAAAAATGCAAAATAAATATAATTGAATAAATAAATAAATGTCAAGTGTAATAAAATAATAAGAATGATAAACAAAATAGAAATATAAAAAAGAATTTATCCAAAGATCCAATACAGAATATGCGGGATGAATGGATGTCTTTATACTAGGTTATTTGGAAAACATTAATAACCTCCCAGAACTATATTCCTGCCATAATTATGAGTCGAAAATGTTAAAAAAAAACCATTCTAATTGGAATTTCTGCAGGGTTTTTATCATTTTATTTAACTTGTATTGAAACTAATAAATTTTTCGTAATCAATATACCTACTCGTAAGTTACTGTTATGATAGTTTAACATTTTTTAATGAGATATATTGAAAAAAAAATGCAAACTTTGATATTGCATTTCTCCGTAACTATTGATATTAACCAGGTCATGGTTGCTCGAACAATTTAGACTCATAACATAGGCAGGAATCTACCGGCCAAGTTTCTGCTGCTAGCTCCGGTACGCCCTGTATATATTTTTTATACCGATCCTTTCATCCATACTCACAAGTAAAAAAATTACATATATGTACCCTTCTACATGCACATGATTAAAATAATATGTAATAATTTTCGTGAAGAAAATTATTATTTTCCCCCTTTATAAAGTATTAACTGCACTCCAATGCGAATAACTAAAATATTGTATGTAAAAATACCTTCACGTTGTTCATTTCTATAGATTTTCCCAGGATCCTGAGGAGATTCAGGATGTTGTCCCCCAAGTGCTGGTGGCTGTCAGGTGAAATGTACGCTTCCTTGTCGTAAACGGTGTGATGAACGTAACCATTGTGGTAGAAGCCAAAATCCAAACCTAGATAGATTACAGGAATAATATGAAGAGATATGCATTACAATGACAGCTGATTCTTGAAGCGGTGCTGGTGTGTAATGTCAAAACGAAAGTTAATAAAAATATATACATTTATTGAAAAATAAACAAAGTGCAACAAATTTTCTAATTCTCCAGCATATACATACACAAGCTAGAGTGAATATTGTTTTTAAATCCAAGGTTCAATCCTAAAGTAAGTAGCTGATTTTGATGCATCCAAGTTGTTTGATCAGAAGTTAGAGTAAAAGTTAAGAAAAAAGCGTAGATTTTTACGAAAACGGGTGTTTTGATTGATGGAGAATGCAAAAATCTATGCTTTTTTCTTAACAATTACTCTTACTTCTAATCAAACAACAGGCCCTTAATCAATATTCAATATTTAAAGCAGATCTCTGAACAATAATAAAATTAATTATTGTGAAGTTCTTGCAAAGAACTTTGTTCTAAAATTGCAACATCAGAATAAAAATGTATACATTGTGCAGAAAATTGATACAGGTTTTTTTAGGGTTTTAATCATTTTATCCGACTTGGTATCAAAGCGAATGAATTTTTGATATTCTATATAAATTACCTTCATGATAATCAAACATTTCACAAAAATAAGAAAGGAATATCGGAAAAAATGCTAACTTTAATGTCACTTATCTCCGTAACTGTTTACTTTTCACACAAAATGCAAGGAATTTTATCTATTCAAAATTGAATAAAAAAGACTCTTCAAAGTTTTTGCTACTAGCAACGAGACACCCTGTATAAACAGTAAGAGAGAGGACCAGATTCGAGTCCGGTGATAACTATGTATTTATATATTTTTGTTAGATTTTTTGTTTATCCTTGAAAATAATGGATCTAATTTATTTAAAAAAAAACTTTTTTTGCAGCTCTCGTAGTAGAAACGAACGGTAAGAAAGATTTTTGACGCAGGTGTTAGCGGCGCCCGAAACAGAGGGTGGAAGACTTGACATGACATGACATAGAAGCTTGACATGACTAGACCAGGCTCTGGAAGATGATCAGTCAGGTCAGAACAGAAGAGTGTGACGCTCCATACTCGCTTCCTATCCGCGTGAAGAAATTGAGTGATAGTAAGTGATAATTAACAAACTCAGATGTTTTTATTACACAGTGGAGCATCC